>OY101449.1:90518389-90612804 GCA_956483635.1 Panzeria rudis | reverse complement strand
ATATATATATATATATATATATATATATATATATATATATATATATATATATATATATATATATATATATATATATATATATATATATATATATATATATATATATATATATATATATATATATATATATATATATATATATATATATATATATATATATATATATATATATATATATATATATATATATATATATATATATATATATATATATATATATATATATATATATATATATATATATATATATATATATATATATATATATATATATATATATATATATATATATATATATATATATATATATATATATATATATATATATATATATATATATATATATATATATATATATATATATATATATATATATATATATATATATATATATATATATATATATATATATATATATATATATATATATATATATATATATATATATATATATATATATATATATATATATATATATATATATATATATATATATATATATATATATATATATATATATATATATATATATATATATATATATATATATATATATATATATATATATATATATATATATATATATATATATATATATATATATATATATATATATATATATATATATATATATATATATATATATATATATATATATATATATATATATATATATATATATATATATATATATATATATATATATATATATATATATATATATATATATATATATATATATATATATATATATATATATATATATATATATATATATATATATATATATATATATATATATATATATATATATATATATATATATATATATATATATATATATATATATATATATATTGGGTGTTTTTTATTGAGGTATAGAACTTTAAGTTGGCATCACTTTTTTAACTGGCGGCCATTTTGTCAGCTGTCAAGTGATTAATATTTAGTTTGGTTTGCCATTTCATCATGAACAGGTTGACAAAAGAACAACGCTTGCAAATCGTGCAAATTTATTTCGAAAATAATGGTTCAGTTCGCGAAGTTTACCGCAAGCTCCGTCCATTTTATGGTCGACATAATCGTCCATCAGAGCAATTAATTCGGTTAACCATGGATCGTTTTCGCACTACGTTTACTCTATGTGATAATACGCATCCGCAGAGACGTCGAACAGTGCGCACCGAAGAAACAATTGCCGCTGTAGAGCAAAGTGTTGAAGAGGACCCGAATGAATCGATTCGCTACCGTGCACAGCAATTGGAGCTATGATAACCGACTATTTTGTTCCCGAATTGGATGGCATGAATGTGGATGAGTTGTGGTTCCAACAAGACGGCGCTACATGCCACACAGCGCTTGTCACAATCGATTTATTGAAGGAAACATTCGATGAGCGCATAATTTCGCGGAATATACCTGTCAATTGGCCACCAAGATCGTGTGATTTGACACCATTGGATTATTTTCTTTGGGGATATGTGAAGTCGCTCGTCTACGCCAACAAACCAGAAACGTTAGGGGACTTGGAAGCCAACATTCGTGGCGTTATTGCCAACATACGGCCCCATATGCTCGAAAAAGTGGTTGAAAATTGGACCTGTAGAATTGGCTTTATTCGAGCCAGCCGCGGCGGCCACATGCCCGAAATCATATTTAAACATTAATGGCATAAAATTATCCTTCCAATAAAGCCAAATTGATGGACATTAAAACGATTTTCTTGTGTTTTATTTCAATTCGAAGTTCTATACCTCTAAAAAAAACACCCTGTATATATATATAAAATTGTTTCATTACTAGATGCTTACACATCTCCCCTGCGATCGGACTAACATTATTTTTTTTATTTTAAGTCAATTAACAATGGAAAAAATGCATATTTTAATAAAATTAACTATTTTTTTAGATAAATTTATTGTGTTTCAATCAGAGACCGTATGTTAATACTTTTAAAACCATATTTTTTGTTTTTTTTGTATCAGAAACAAACACTTGTGATTAAAAAATGATATTTATCCATTTAGATTTGCTTATGTTTAAATACCAATTAAATATGTTTGCTGGTTTATTGATTGATTTGTGCGTATACTAAATTCTCCTTTTTAGTATGTTGCTATAATTTTAATTGTTAATAAATAGATAGATATATCTGTCCTTATCTTCTAAACCGGTAGCGGTATTTAGATATTGTTGACCACCTAATTACATTTATTTTCTGTATAATAATTTACTGCATCTTAAGAAGCATTCAATTGCACTACGTGCGAAATTATTAAATTATAAAATAATTAAAAGCGTTTGAATAAATTAACAGAGAATTCGTTCTCCGGTACAATAATATTAAAACCAAAAATATAATTGTGTTTTATTTACAAAAACCTCATACCAGCGGATATACCCCGAAAAAAATTGGTCCTTCGAACCGGATTTTATTTAGAAGGATGATTTTCTGAAGTGTTCGCTCTTCAACACATACATCTATACAAAAACATATAAATCAAGGTTAGTAAAATTGATTTAAGTGATTGGGAAGATCAAATTTCATAAAAAAGAAACATAGATATATATACATACATACATATGTACATTATCATTACATGTGCGTGTATATATACAAGAGAAACAACAAGTGGTGGTAATACATACTTAAATTAAAATTTGAAGATATCATAGTGCTGATCGCCTAAGATAAAACAGTATTTCTTATTGTGAATTATTACATTCAGATAAAGTACCTTTTGTGACACCCTGTTCTTTATTAAATCATACAAGCATACGGGTTTTTGCAAGGCTGCTTTGTTTACATGGTCAGCCATATATAAAAGAAAATTAATAATAAAAGAAAACAATAAATTTATACATTTCTGAAAATTGTGAAGAAATTGTAATTAAATTAACTTTTTACAAAAGATATATGCCAATAAAAATATAGAAGAAAAAATAGTGAGAAGTGACGGGTTCAGTGGTAAATTTATAAAGAAAATAGCTGTGCGGTAATTAGTTAAATCTAACTACATACATATAAAAATAAAACAGAAGCCACTAGGCCGGTATACAGTAATATTTTTATGTGTGTCTTTCTTTATAAAGAGGGTGAGTTGTTCATCATTTAAAAAAAAAATAAGTGCCATTTATTTTGCGAAAATAAAAAAGGAAAAGAAAACTTGTACTTGTTTACATAAATTGTATATAAGTAAATTAGGATTTTTTCGCGTTTCTTCTTCCTCCATTTCCATACTCGTTAAACACCCTACCGTCGGTCGGTTTGGCTATTGAAATTTGTTAAGTGATATTTCCGTATAATTTTTTAAACAAGAAATTTGTGCAATCTTAGCATTGAAATTTTATCATTTAATAAATTTTCGATAGAAAAGAAAAAATTTCAAAAATTTTAGAAAAATTTATTCGTGCTTCAGATGCACTTGTTAAATTTGAAGCTCGATTTCAACGAACACGTGAAGACGACCATCTTGTATACACATTAGAAGTGCTTAGTGATGAGTTGCGGGGCTTATGGGAAAAAGCTAAAATGGCGTATGATGAAGCTGTAATGCAAGTGGAAATTCCCTCGGAGACAACCGAAAGAATCGATACAGAAAAACTAGAGATTATTGAAAATAAATATGACGCGACTTTTGCAACTTATGCTCGCTGTATAAAAGCGATAAAAATTAAAAGAGACAAATTACAGTCTCTGCTTGAATCAAAGCGTGCTGTTGATGGGGGTGAAGCTTTGGTAGGTGATAATGTTTCGCACCATCTACCTCTGGCACCATGTGACATGGACGTTTTTAACGGTGACTACCTTTCGTGGCCAACGTTTAGGGACCTCTTTACTGCGATATACATAAATAACAGTCGTGTTAGTAATATTGAAAGAATATGTTATTTATTAAAGAAAATTGGTAAAGAGGCCAAAGAAATCGGTGCAAGATGTCCGCTCACTAACTCTGGATTTGAGGTTGCATGGAAAAACCTTTAAGATATGTATGAAAATCCGAGAATGTTGGTACATAGTCAACTAAAAACTCTTTTTAATTTACAGTCAGTAGCTAAAGAAACTAGTTGCGCGCTAAAAGGCCTACAGAAAGGAATAAACGGATTCCTCACTGCTATGTCGATTTACAAAATTTCCACTGAAAATTGGGACCCAATTATTGTATTTATGTGTATACAGAGATTACCTACTCATACCGTATCACTGTGGGAACAGTCCATAAGGGATAAAACTACTTTGTCCTTGTGGAAAGATTTAGATTCATTCTTAACCGAACGTGCTCAAACGCTAGATTGTATTCAAGATCTTACTAATTTAGAAAGTGAAAAGAAATCGGTTGAAAGAAAAGTAAGAGCTCATGTTTCAACAAAAAGCTCAGGGGTTAATTGTGTTGTCTGTTCCAATCAGAATCATGTTTTACGTTTTTGTCGGCGTTTTAAAAACTTTTCTGTTCAGGAACGATTTTCAACTATTAAGAAATTTCACTGTTGTTTAAACTGCCTTTCGAGATCACATGAAGTAAAAGATTACAGAAGCGATCATCTGTGCTTTAAATGCAATCAAAAACATCACACTCTGTTGCATAGAGAAACTTCAGCTAGTAACGCGGTAAATTCCAATATTCAACCCGTGCCTTCGGCCCCATTGCCTAATCATCATATAAATAGTGTGCGAGAAACAGACGTACAAATGCCATCGACATCAGCCGCTGCTGCTCGTGGCAATGCGAATAGGCAAGTTTTTCATTTGTCTCAGAACTCATCGGTTCTGTTAGGGACAGCTATGGTTTCAATTATTTGTCATGATACTACGTACCCAGCTCGAGCATTAATTGACCCAGCATCTGAAGCTTCTTTCATTTCGGAACACCTGCGAAATCAATTACAATTGCTATCACATTCTACGAATGTAAAGATTTCCGGTGTTAATAAGGCTTCAACCACTTCAACAAAGATGTGTGCGATTCAAATAGGTTCGCCATTGGATCGAAATATAAAGTTACAGGCTTGTCCATTTGTTTTGCCGTCTATATCGGCTAATTTACCCTCATTTATTTGCCCAACAGAAATTCATAAGGAGTTACCCCAATTAAAGTTAGCAGACCGCAACTTTTACAAAAGTAGGCCGGTCGATTTATTACTTGGTGCTGATTTGTATCCTCAAGTCATGATAGGTGAGGTTCGTCAGAACATTGGAGGTTCATTAATGCCTCAGAAAACTGTGCTCGGGTGGATTTTAACAGGTCCTGTATCGACACCAAGTAATAATTTATTCAATGTTTTTTCCACTACCATATCACCATGTGAAGCAGATAATTTGAATCAGACTCTTTTAAAATGTTGGGAGTTGGAAGAAGTCTCACAGAGGAGAATCGTGTCTCCCACAGACAAAATCTGTGAGGACATTTACAAAAAAACAACTAGTCGGGATTCGACTGGTAGGTACGATGTGTCGTTACCTTTTAAAACAGAATTTCCGCAGGAAATTAGCCTAGGGATTTCAAAATCTATAGCTATGAGACAATTGTGCAGACGCGAATCCTCTTTATCGAAAAAGCCTGAAATTAAAGGTATGTATGATGAAGTTATAAGGGAGTATTGGGAGTTAGGTCATATGAAATCAGTACAAGACCCTAACCTAGCCGTTACAAAATCTTGTTATCTGCCTCATCATCCGGTTATCAAGCTGGACAGAAAAACAACAAAATTGAGAGTTGTATTTAACGCGTCGAGCAAGACGTCGAATGTGAATTGTTTGAATGACTGTCTTTATGTAGGTCCCACACTGCAGGCAGATTTGGTGAACTTGATTACCCGTTGTCGATTATTTAAATTCGTGTTTAATTGTGACATTACCAAAAAGTATAGATAAATTCGTGTCACATCGGATCATACACCATTTCAACGTATTCTTTATCGCACATCATCTGAGGGTCAAGTGAGAGAGTACGAGTTACAAACGGTAACGTTCGGATTGAATTGCTCTCCCTATTTAGCAATTCGGACTCTATTGCAGCTGGCAGAAGACTGTGAAAAGGAATTTCCATTAGCGGCTAATATTCTAAGAAAAGGTATGTACGTCGATGATGTGCTGACCGGAGGCAATGATATTTCCAGTGCCATCCTTGCCCGAGATCAGATAATGCAGGCTTTATTATCAGCTGGATTTGAACTTAGAAAGTGGACATCAAATGAAATTTCAATTTTACAATGTTTGCCCACAGATCATTTGGTAGATTCGAAGGTATTAAGGTTTGAGGAATATAGTTGCTCAAAAACGTTGGGGATTTACTGGAACGCGCAGTTAGATTCGTTTTATTTCAAAGTTGCCCCTATACCCTATACAAAAAGGGAAGTATTGTCTTTCATAGCAAACATTTTTGATCCGGTAGGTTGGCTAAGTCCGATAGTTGTCACGGCAAAAATTTTTATGCAAAGCATTTGGCTTAAGAGCATTGGGTGGGACGATTTGCTTCCTGCTTCAATGGAAAAAGAGTGGTTAGATTTTCTAAAATCCTTTAACCAAATCAATAGCATTCAGGTACCGCGATGGGTAAATTATTGCAAAGGTTCTAATATTGAGATTCATGTGTTTTCGGATGCCTCGGAGAAGGCTTATGCAACGGTGAGCTATATTCGTGTAACTACAACATCGGGACAGATTCACTCATATCTCTTATCTTCTAAAACAAGAGTAGCGCCCACTAAATCAATATCTTTGCCTCGGCTTGAACTTTGTGGAGCCGTTTTGGCATCTGAATTGTTTAAAAAGTGTCATCGGGGAAATTGACATCCCGATAAGCCGCGTATGTTGTTGGACAGACTCGACAATTGTACTGGCTTGGCTGAGAAAACCTCCTTGTGCTTGGACCACTTTCGTGGCAAATAGAGTTTGTAGCATACAGGAGAACACAGGAAATCATAATTGGTTTCATGTGCGGTCGGAAGATAATCCTGCCGATTTAAGCAGCGGGGAGGTAGACTCACTCACTTTATCAAAAAGTGAACTGTGGTGGCACGGGTCTTCGTGGCTCAAACAACATAAAAAACATTGGAATTCTCATAGACTGGAAAATCTTGATACTGAGCTAGAGAAAAATCGGTAAAAGTACATGTTTCATTTTTTTCGAAATTTGAAGACGTTCTGGAAAGATTCTCATCCTTAGCTCGAGCCCTACGCGTAATAGCGTATATGCTGAGATTCTTTCACTCTACCCATAAGGGGAGATTTCAGTATGAAAGTACTCTCATATCTAGCGACGAAATCAATAGGGAAAAGGTACGTTTGGCCATTATAGCGCACAAAGCCTTTTATGCAAAAGAATATCGATGTCTTTTGGATAAGAAACCTTTGCCTGCAAAAAGCTACCTGATACCTTTAAACCCCTTTTTAGACGAACAGGAAATAATGAGATTAAATGGTCGGTTAGTAAAAGCCCATACAATGTCATATAAAGAATAATATCCCATTATTCTACCGTACGGTTGCCGATTCGTTAAACTTACGGCAGAATTTATACATAGACTCACGGTTCATGGTTCTAACCAATTAATGCTACGGGTTTTAGATGTGAGTATTGGGTACCTCGAATACGAATATTGATTCGTACAGTGATTCATCACTGCAAGCGTTGCATAATTGATCGACAGCGCACATGTAGTATTACGATAGACAGACCCATTACCAACACTCGTGTAGACTTTGCCGGTCCATTCGATGTAAAAACTTACAATGGCAGAGCTTGCAAAATAACGAAGGGGTACGTCTGCATTTTTGTGTGCTTTTCTACGAAAGCCATTCATTTAGAAGCTGCTTCCGATTTGTCAACTGACACCTTTTTAGCAGCCTTCAATCGATTTATATCGAGAAGGGGGTGTCCTCAGACCATGTTTTCGGACAATGAAACCAATTTCGTCGGAGCAGCAAACGAACTTTCAAGGGACTTTCAGACGTTTCTTAAAGAGTGTCAGGCTAGAATGTGTTCAACACACGGACATGAAGGTTTATCTTGGCGATTCATTCCAGCAGGAGCACCTCATATGGGTGGTCCGTGGGAAGCGGGTGTCAAGAGTTTTAAGCTCCACTTTCGAAAGGAAGTACAATCGTGCACTTATACTTTTGAAGAGTTATCTACGATTTTAGCTCGAATGGAGGCGTGTCTAAATTCGCGACCATTAAGCCCTATGTCCGATAATCCTGGCGAGCCATTTGCCTTGACGCAAGGACATTTTTTGATAGGTTCAGCAATTCTGGCACCTCCAGAGCGGACGATTTTTGATAGCCCAATAAGCGTTGTCAATCGATATCGCAAAATCAAGGCTTTGATTCATCAATTTTGCAAAAGATGGAAGGATGAATATTTAGTAACTCTACACAAACGCTACAAATGGCAACATCCTCAAAGGGAGATTACGTTAAATGATTTAGTCGTCATCAAAAATGAACAACTACAAGCCACTTCATGGAGACTGGGTATTGTAACAAAAATTTATACAGGTACAGACGGTCCTTGTCGTGTCGCCGAAATTCGTACACAATCTGGTGTAATCACGCGGCCAATAACCAAACTTGTTGTTTTATCTGACTCATAAATTCCCATTACTTCTATCTTTTTTACAATTTACTAACCAATCTATTCCTAGCAAAATGGACACCACTAGCAAAACTAATCAAGTCGCCACTGAATTCGATGAAGAGGGTTTGTTTGATTATGAGGAGGCAATGGAAACGAATGACTTGCCTATTCTACCAACCGTCAAAGACTCTTTGGAACTTTTTCAGCCAATTTCAAGCGATACCATGGCTCCAAAATTAAATATTGAGCAACCGGCATCATCTATGTCACCGCCGAGCGTCGAAATGGTCACATCACCAACCAAAAATGTCCCAATCATAGAGCAAGTGGGGGTATCCAATTCGGTGGAAGTCATATCGGTGCAGGAAGGACACGTTAAAAGTGTACTTGAAACGGTTGACGGGAAAAAGAAATGCCAAATCTGTAAGAAAAATCACCCTGTACGGTTTTTTTATCGGTTTCGTGATATGAGTCTGGAACGCAAACTCCGTATAGTAGCGTTCCATCGCATGTGTCCACGCTGTTTATCAACCAGTCACTTGGGGAAAGATTGTTTGAGTAAAGCCAATTTGTAAATTTTGCAAGCAGCCGCACCATTCTTTGCTGCATAAACACAACGACAAAGCTAAAAAATCAGGAATTCGTAACAAGCCTACTACAGTTGCTCCTAATATTTCCATTTGTCACACCGTTTCATTTTCGCCAACTCTTCGACTTTACCTTCGTCAAGGTCGTTTGAAAATTCCGTTGCGGGCTGTTTTGGACACATGTTGCCAAAACAGTTACATTTGTACGGATTTTGCTTCCAAATTAAAAATACCAACGCAAGCGGTAAACAATGAAAAATTTTGTCGCATAGAGTTGGAATCGGTTCACGACGCGTCGCAACGAATTTTTGTCATGGCTCGACTACACAAGATGAAAGGCATTCGCACTCATCCGGTATCTGTTTCGGACTAAATTTTGGAGTCATTTCAGGGTCTTCAGCTTGCTGACCCAAATTTTAATCACTCGAGTAATGTCTGTTTGGTTCTAGGTCCGGAAGTCATGCCATTAATAATGAAAGGCCGAATACAAACTAGTCCTGGTCTCCCACTTGCACAGTATACAATGTTTGGTTGGGTTATTTCGCGTTTGTCGCCGTTTTAATATCTATTTTATTTTTATTTGCTTCAAACGGTTTTACAGCAACCCTCATGACTCACCTTAAAAAAAAATTCAACAGGAGTCCCTCATGACTCATTTCTTTCTTAATAAATATTATCATCAGGAGTCCATCTTGACTCATATCAACGTATTATAATAAAGTCAACAGGGGCCCTTCATGGCCTATTCATCATAAAATAGCTATATTTCATTTATTTAAGCTACAATCCACAGGAGTCCTTAATGACTCACGTCTACGTCTATTATTATTATTTGCTTTGCAACACATTTATTTTTGCAAGGTGGCCGGCAATGTTTAAATACCAATTAAATTTGTTTGCTGGTTTATTGATTGATTTGTGCGTATACTAAATTCTCCTTTTTCGTATGTTGCTATAATTTTAATTGTTAATATATAGATAGATATATCTGTCTTTATCTTCTAAACCTGTAGCGGTATTTGGATGTTGTTGACCATCTAATTACATTTATTTTCTGTATACTAATTTACTGCATCTTAAGAAGCATTCAAGTGCACTACGTGCGAAATTATCAAATTATAGAATAATTGAAAGTGTTTGAATAAATTAACAGGAATTCGTTCTCCGGTGCAATAATATTAAAACCAAAAATATAATTGTGTTTTATTTACAAAAACCTCATACCAGCGGATATACGCCGAAACCGTTTATTTGAAACAAAGCATTTGTATTTTATTTTCTTTTCGATATTTATTTTGATATATTTTCAACATTTTCATCGGATGAAAAAATTGAATGTGTACTATAAGAAAAATGTGTTGTAAGAAAAAATCATATAGGGAAAACGGTAAAATAATAAAATTTTTATATGACCATTTGGAACACGTTTTAAATCAATTATTACAAGGAGAGAAAGGAAAAATCGCGAAAATTACGAAAATTTTAAAAAACTTTCTTGTACATGAAAGATTACAATGTTACGATTGATTAAAAGCTCCAAAAATTTAAGAAAACCATAAACTTTGGAAAAATTTCGCCTATCGCAAAAAATAGCGAAAATTCGCGAAAAATTGCAAAACTTTAAACAAACCATAATTTTGATTAAAAATTGCTAAAAACTGTAAGGAATGACAAAATTTTGAAAAAAATCGCGAAAATGGCGAAAATTCGCAAAAATTTGCTAATAGCGGCATGATACCAAAGTCTAATATGGTTTAAAAATCGTGTAAACTATAAAGAGCCTAACTACTGGCAAAAAGTCGCTCCTATCCCGAAAATTGCGAAAATTCGCGAGAATTTGCAAAATCGAAAACAAGCCCTAACATTGATTAGAAACCGCCAAAGCCACATGTTCACGAAAAATTGCTAAAAATATTGAAGAAATCACTAATATTGTAAAGAATAACAAAATCTCAGAAGAAATTGCTAACATCGCGGAAAGTCCAATGTATAGTAAAAGTTTTTGTTCTTTAATTTTGGTGTGAAATATTTTCAAATATTTAAAATTTGAAGAGTTTGAAAAAAAACAATCATATGAAAATTTTTCTTTTCTGATATTAATCGTGGAAGATTTTTTATTTTTTCATCATTATGGATATTTATATTTGAAAATAAATGTAAATATTTTATTTTTTTCATCAACAAAAATATTTATATGGTATGGAAATAAAAAATAAAAAGTTTCCGGGTCCTGGTTTCAATACATTCTATATTTTATTATTATCCAAATTGCACAAGTAATAACAATTAAGCATATTTTTCATTATGTAATAAAATTTTATTTATAATATACATACAAGAAAACAATAACAATAGCTGGATCTAATCATCTAGACAAAGTTTTTTACATGCCTTGGTTTCTTTGCATACCTTGGTTACTTCACCGCTTTTATTACAGGCAGAGTTTCACCATTATCACTACCCTGCAAAATTGTTGTACCACGTGGTCCATTTTAGTTGAAAGATACTAGTTACAACAGGGTCCTATGAAATGCAGTCATGGACCATGTCATTTTCAAACGAGAGTTTGTAGTTAACCCACAATTGTTCGCGTTTTAACGATTCTAAGGCGGATTTATACAGGTAGTGGTGGTTCTACAACAAGTACACATTACAATAACAACTGACATCTCAGCCCCTATGTCAATATATACAAGTTTTGACATTCAAGCCTCTACTTTTCGGAAAAAATTTGAACAGCTGTGCTTATAATATCACCTGTTTAAATACACCTTGAACTATTCCAAATAGTATATCTATTTCTTGGTGCTAAAAGGGCCAATGACAAAATATTGAGTTTTGAGAAAAAGGCAGTTTAATTGCTCGATTATCGATAGCAACCGAACTTCAGTTGCGTTGCCAGCTGGCAACTGAAAATTTGTGGTTGCCAGAAAAATACTAAAAAGCAACTGAAATTGACAGCTTTCAGTTGCCGTCCGTAATATGAATTTTAGCAACTGGCAACCCAACTGAAGTTCGGTTGCCATCGATAATCGAGCCATAAGTTTTCTATAAAAGTTCATAGTAACATTGGCTAGCAAAACCCTTACACAGCGTCTTCACGAGACATTAACTTTGAGATAACATGAGAGAAAACGTCGGCAGAATACTAAAAACAAAATGTCGAATTTTCTCTTAATCTCATACTAGGGGAAGACGTAATTTTACTTTTCCGATAAGATTTCATTTTATGCAAATGATCATCGAGTACCACTTTTGCATAATTAGTTGTTTTATTTTTCATTTTTCACACAAATTTAAATTTATAAATCAACTAAACACATTTATTCATTTATTTAACACTTAAGAAATTTATTATTCGACATATTGTCATTATTTTATTTTAAATGAAATTTATTTGCTGGTGTTTAAGCATTGTCTATACACAGAAAAAAATAAGTTTCGTTTTTG
Source organism: Panzeria rudis (assembly GCA_956483635.1). Taxonomy (NCBI): domain Eukaryota; kingdom Metazoa; phylum Arthropoda; class Insecta; order Diptera; family Tachinidae; genus Panzeria; species Panzeria rudis. The sequence goes on along the minus strand of OY101449.1, from coordinate 90,600,191 downwards.
ATAACAAAAATCCCGGCATTCAATAATTTTTTTTTTCAAATTTCCTGTGATAAAGAATTCCCCTATATTGATAACAAAATTATTTCAAAATAAAAATATATATATAAATTAAGAAAATGTTGACATGGATGGAATACGAACCCGGGCTTTCCGGACGTAAAGCATACACTCTCTAGCTGAGCCATATCCCATTTATTTTTTTATGGGATACAACTTGTTTTAAGTACTTATGTATAAAAAGAAAAGAAATAACCGGCATGGAAAAGAAATACTTACAACGAAATATTTTATTATGTTAAAGATAAATGTTATTGAAATTCATATTTTTTTTTAATAACATGGTTTTATTGAATATAATTCTTGTCTATTTTTTTCTGTGTATGCAACATTTCATTGGTGCTTTACCAAATCGTCAGTAGACTTCAAACACAATTGTGTTTGGTAAAGCACCAATGAAATGTTGCATATAGACAATGTTTAAACACCAGCAAATAAATTTCATTTAAAATAAAATAATGACAATATGTCGAATAATAAATTTCTTAAAGGTTTACTTTGAATTTTATTTTTCATTTTGCCTTATTAATACTTTTCTTGTTATCCAATGGATTTCTAATTGTATAAAGGTGTAGAAAAATAAAATAGATTCATATCGAATAAAAAATTATTTGCTGGGGTTTTGTATAAGTTCCAAACCTGATATGCTTATTTTTGAAAATCATTTATTTGTAAATTCTCAAACGGTTTTTAAAAGTTTGTGCATAAGATAAAGGGTTTGTAACTGTTCAAAATTGTGTTTGAAGTCTACTGACGATTTGGTAAAGCACCAATGAAATGTTGCATATAGACAATGCTTAAACACCAGCAAATAAATTTCATTTATTTAACACTGAAATTTTATCAAAAACATCGCTTTTCATTTATTTTAATAAACACTCATACATGCACACTATTTTATTTTTATGTATATGTGTTTTTTGACAGTTCATCTCATAAGATTGTTGTTATAAGAATTCTATAACAACGCTCTCATAAAAATTCCTATAACATTGAGATAACACTAATTTGAAGTCTACACGTAACATAATTCTCTCTGCGATTGAATTTGACAATCTCATCTTACATATTATGATACGTCTAGACCTCAGTAAAAAAAAAGAGTAAGAAGAGAAACCTAATGCATTGATTAACTCAAAACAGCGAAATATTGACATTGGCCCTTGTACCACCAAGCCACAGATATGTAATCTTTAAAGAACGAACATTTGAGTGCTCCATTAAGTAGTGGCACAGAGTAGCTTCAAAGCTAACTTCATGAAGGTACTCCATGGAGAAGTTACATTGGGGTAGTTGATGACATAAATTCGGGTTTGGTTAAATCTGTCGTTGGTGATCTGTATAATGGAGCTACGGGAGGTTAGGAAATCGCTAAAGATACGATTCATAATATAAATTCGATTGTCGAAAGTCCTGTGGTAGGTGATCTATCTGATGACGCTGCCGACGGTTCGCAAATCGCTAGATATATTCAACGATTTAAATTCGGCTACGTATAATGCTACTACCGGCACTATGAATCTTAATTCGAGTTACGTTAATCCTTCTTTAGATGCCACGCATTATAATGGTAACTAAGCCTTGGCCTTGGGTTATAATTATTTAACTGAAACATAAAAATTTAAATTTCAATATAAAAATGTATTATAAAATTTACTACATACCTTTTTCAATTAATATTTTCATTTGACAACAAACTGATGAAAAATACAATACAAAAAGTTTCGAAGATACATATATACATAATTCAGTTAGTTAAGCTAACATTGTTTTAAAGCAATTTGAATTGTACAAATTACCTAATGGCATAGTTAATAAAACTTGGTTTTGATTCCGCAGCTTTCACCCCGAAAAAGTACATTTTTGGTGCTTTAGATTTCGTTTATTTAGTACATACATATTTCGTTTTTACAATGATAAAGTTTTTATACCTTGAGGCGTTTGTGCGCCAAGTCCTTTTGTTTTGATCAGATGTAGTGTAAATTTTTTTGAAAATGAAAAATAATTTTTACAAAAATGAAATGTGAAATTCAGATTGAAAAAGAATTTGTGAGTCCATTGAGTTTATTCATGCATTCATTGAGTTATGCATCAATTACCCTTGATAAAATTAATAAACATAACAGAAATGAGACAAAGTAGGTAAAAGTAGTGGATAACTGCAATGCAAATTTTGTTCATGAAAAAATTGTGGTAAAAATTAATTTTCATGCATTTTATTCTTGAAAATAGTTGTAAACTTTATTACTCTACGTCTCCACCTAACTTGAAATGCTGTTGTAACTTGAAGTTATGACTGCGTTGTTAAAACAATTGCACTAAAAACTATATTATAACCTGAAAAAAGCATTGACTTGAGCGGTCTACACTTAACATTAACTTGAAGTTAATGTTAAGTTAAGTTAGGTGTAGACTGCAAATTATAAACGTTTTTTTTTTTAATTAAAAAAATTTTTAAAGGAAAACCAAGGTAGATTTATTTACCAGGTAGTCGCAGTTCCTTGAAAATGTAAAATTTTTAAAACTTATACACAACATAACTTGTGTATTTTGATACAAAATTGACAACCACAAATAAAAAAAAGAGTAAACAGCTGTGGAATCAAGAGTACCTGGTAAATAAATACCTTGAAAGAAAACGATAGAATAAATTAATCCACAACACAACAATATTTATACAAAAGTAGAAAGTAAATCTATTCGTGTTAGACGCGTCAACTCGTTTTACGCTTTGTGCTATGTAACTTCCCAGGCAGAAAAATACAATCGGCCCAACGTTGGCAAAGCGTTTTCAAAGGTGGTTCAAACGTTGGCAAGACAACATGTTCAACGTTTAAAGTGTTTTGCCATCACGAAAATGATAACGTCGATTCAGGCTCGGCCGACTGTTCTTGATGTTGATGGCCAAGCATTGTGAAAACTAAAAATTCAGTGCTTTCCTAACATCATTCCATTCAGAAAAATACAATCAGGCCAACGTACGACGTTTAAAGATCTTTGCCCACACTCAAATGATAACGTCGATCCACGCTTGGCCGATTGTTTTTCATGTTGATGGCCAATAATTGTGAAAACTACAAATTCAGTTCTTTAGCAATATCATCATTTTGTTTATTAGAATATTTCCCCAATACTATAATTTTGTTTAGTAAAACATTTTCCCAGTATCTCACTCTACAAAATGCCAATAAAGAAAAATAATATATTTTACCAATTCAATACGTCACATATTTTTAATACTACTTATTATTTAAGTTATTTTTTAAGTTTAAAGGTTAAAAGTAAATTCATATGCATGCATATACACATATGCAACTTTAACGGGTTCTTCTTGCATTTCCTTACTAATATTTCCTCAAATAATATCCCATTATTATATCCTCTTGCTAAAAATAGAAAATATTCACCTGGAAAAATTATAGAGACACTTGAATCGAAAACACTATTTTCTTTTGTTAACATTTATGGCTATAAAATTACAACTCAAGGTATATCTATAAGGTATACTTATCGGCGAATTAATACAACAAAGCAACTTTTTTGGGAATTGTAGTGTCAAAAAATATATGAGAAAAACTCAAAGCGAATATTAAAATGTGAGTGGATTTTAAAATACACTACAATTTGACAGCAAAATTACCGAACATATGGGCTGATGCACAGACCTTATATATCGACCTTGTTACAACTGGTCCTCCTGATAATATTTGTTTATTAAATAATGGAAATGTTATGGTTGTATCAGAAATTTTCAGTAGTAAACTTTCTATATACAAATGTAATAATATTTACCTAAAAGGCAATATTTTTAGCAAAATGTTTGATTTTTTGAGTATCCACTGTCATCCAAGGACATAGGATTATATATCGTTAAAGATTTAGAGCAGAAAACAATTGAAATAGACATAAAGATGGTAGATGTTAAGTGTATTCTTACTAAATTTCAAAACGAGACAGTTGCTATCACTCTTTTACATAAATAAATTATATATATGCACATTTATATTGAAATAAATAAAAACGAAAACAAATAAAAAGTAAAAGAATTTTTTTTATTAAAAAGCATTGGCAAACCCTTTTTCAGGTTGTAAACTGAAACGTTGGCAAACCGTTTTGGTTTCTTCTGTAAAAGTGATTTCCCAGTGCTACAATTTTTGTACAGCTGGCAATTTCTGCCTGGGTTGTCACATACAATTACACTGATTCTACTTTTTTGACAGACGCGTATACGCGTTAAAGCGTGAAACGCGTCTATGGACTTTCAGCTTTATAAAGTAAGTGCAATAGATAAATAATCGGGCATGTTTTTTTTATTTCATGTGGAATTAAAATGTGTGGAATTATCAAAACATTGTTGCTATAAATATTAGTTTACAACAACAATGCTTTGATAATTCCGCACATTTTAATTCCACATGAAATACGGATCATGGCCGAAAATAAATAAATACAAAATTGACAACTCTCTTCACGAATAGGTCTTGTGTATTCAACAAACTTGAGAGAGCCAATTCAACACACATCAGAGAGAGTCATTTTCGCACTTGAAAACATAGATTAATACAAAACTACAACTCTCTTCACGTATAGGACTTGTGTATTCAACAAACTTGAGAGAGGCAATTCAACACGCATCAAAGAGCATAATTTTTGCACTTGAAAATGCGTTAAATGTAATTTTTTTGCACACACAAACACTTTTTTTATTTATTAATTTTTTAATTTGCTTTATAATAAATTTTATGTTCCTTCTTGCTGTAAATTTAAAATAATTTTTTAATTTTGTTGACATTTCGCGACCTTAGTATTGTTTTGGCCCATATGCCAAAAAGTCGGAATGGAGAAAAGCAACAAAGAAGATTTACATAAAGTTTTCTCAAAATATATCCGATAGAATTTTTTTTGTATTCTCACCACTGCTTCCGGCATATGTTTGGAAGAAAAATATAAATTTTTGTGAACTTTCATCAATCCGATTAGAAATTAACATCTTTTTACTGAAAGTAAAATATCTTGTTATGTGCTCCAGTGGCCACTTTTTTATTTTATTTGTAAAAAGTCGCTTTTGTTGCTCCATGTGTATACTAACTGCTGTGTATTGAGTAACTTGTTATTGAGATGAAATTTTCTAGTTTTTATTGAAAATAAGCGTATAAATGTTATTAGAAAAGATATTTACATGGAATAAAAAGTTAATATTGATGAAACTTGGTATTTTGCTTGATTTCTGATTTTTATTTTTTTATTTACAAAAAATTTGTCAAAAATGATGATATCGAGCACAATGAATGCTTGATATCTCAGAAACCAGGAACAATTTCGCGAAACAGTTTTTGGATTCTGAAAGAGGGCATTCAAAATATATATACCCCATACTTAACTAAATTTTTTTTAAATGGTCGGTGGGCCAAAACAATACTAAGGTCGCGATTTGTGTGTTGAAATTTATCAAAGTTTTCAACCCTTTTTTCATTCAACAGTATTGCATTTTTGTTACTTAAGCGTAGTATGCAGCTCTGAATGAAATTCAGGCTGCCATAAGAAGTATGTGCAAAAAAAACAAACTGAAATTCAGGTTGGTAAATTTCTTAAAGAAATTTCCGTTTACTAGTACGCAGTTGCAAAAGAAAAGTGCACGGAATTTTGGCATTTATTATCTATTACAGGCATGCTATAACAATAAGTGGAGAATTTTTTCCGTCAACTGAAACAAAAATTAATGTTCAGACAATTGTTTGGTCGCGTAATTTTTGACATTTCTAGTTTTTCGTGCATTGTAATTAATTTTTAGTGTTTTTGTGTGTTGTATATTAAAAAATATATAAATTTGTGTGCAAACGAAATTCTGTATAGAATTCTACACGATTGTTTTTCCGTGTAGAAATAAGTGCAAAACTCCAAACCTGAATTTCAGTGAGAACTGCATACTACGCTTTAAATGGGATAAATATTTTTACTACCAAATAGAAAAATTGCAAAAAAAATGTTTGCAAATCAACGTTTTTTGAGCTCAAATGTATTAAAAATGATTCTAAATTCATATTTTCATTGATTAATGCAAAATTAATTGTATATAAATACTAAAAATTCATGTTTAAAAAAAATTAATTTTGTAAAATACTTTTTGTGCAACTAAAGCTGTGTTCTCACTATGTGTATTTGTTTTATGGAATGTCACTTTTTTATACACATGCGATTTCATGTGTATGTCAAAATTTGCTGTTTACATAAGGTTTATAACTTTTGTGTTCACCTGTTGGTATGTTACGTACATTTGACATAACCTATAAAGCAAAACAATCATAACACAGCCGAGTGGTTATACATATTTTATTGTTATATATAGTTCTTTTATTTAATTTTACACTTATTTTATTTAATTTAATACTTTATTAATTTAATAATTATTTTATTTCATTTTCCCGTCCGTAAACAATTGCTTTATTAAAAACCAGCTGATGTCAGATGCTTTGTCACTTCAAAATAGAACTCGTTCTAAATCATGTGTACTGTACACAGAGAAATAACACAGGCTATTGCTTGAAGGGGTTCAGACTATATGTACAAATATACCATGTGAAAATGTGACATTCCATATGGCAAATACATATAGTGAGAACACAGCTTAAGTATGGTTTGGTGCTGTGGGGAAATTTTATTTAAACCAATATTAATACAAAATGTTCTACCAATACATTCTGAGACTTAGGTTTTTTTTGATAATCGACTTAGTTTTCTGACAACTATTTGCAACCAGTCAGGCTTCTACGTCTTTCTGTGCTTGAAAATGCTGTAAAATGTATTTTTGTTTTACACACACAAATACTTTTTTATTTAATTTTTTATTCGTTTTCTGATTTTTATGTTTCTTTCTGTAATTTTAAAATATTTTTTAATTTTGTTGACATTTGTGTGTTGAAATTTATCAAAGTTTTAAAAAATTTTTTTCATTCTGCAGTATTGCATTTTTGTTACTATTTGGGATAAATATTTTTGGTATCAAAGAGAAAAAATTCAAAAAATGTTTAGCTAATCAATATTTTTGAGCTCAAATGTATTAGAAATTTATATTTTCATTAATTAATGCAAAATTAATTTTATATAATAACTAAAAATTCATGTTTAAGAATTATAAATTTTGTAAAATAATTTTTGTAGTAACGGTGATTAAATCACAGGTGCTGAAATATCGCTCATCTCTAGTTCACACGGTTGTATCAAAGTTGTTACACGCAATTTACATTGTGCCTTTTTCGCCTGGCTTTAAAGGCAGGCTCTTTTAGTTTGAGAGAGAGAGAGAGGAGGTAAGAAGCTAGCGGGGTAAGAAAAAAGGCACAAATTGAAATTTGAGGGGTTTTTTTGTTATTTCTCTTTGTCATTTTCGTACTCTCAGCATTAAGTCTATGTCCATACGAGTCAACTTTTGCTGCGCTACTCTTGAGTATATGGGAGAGAGGGGGAAGGGGTACAATTCTTCATGTACATGCAACTCTCCTTTGTTTTCTTCTTCGTAATATTAAGGAACAACAAAAGCTATGTAAAAAAACAAAAGCTGCGCAACAAGAATTTCATTATATGGACACGAATGCAGCTTCAAATGAAAATTTAAGAAAGTTGCAGAAGCAAAAGTTGTCCTGTCTGGACATAGACTAAGCATGTGTATAATCCTCAAAAAAGGCATGGATAAAAAGTCTGTAATGTAAATGTGTGTGACTTTTCGTAGGCGCTTCGAAAGAAAATTGTCAAAAAAGCCAGGCTAAAAAGGCATAGTGTGAAAAGCCAATTAGAAAAGCTTACAATTTATTGGCAGACAATTGTCTGACAATAAATTTATCTGACAATATTGTCAGTAAAAAAATTGGTAGTTCACACGATTGTCAGAATGCCAGACTCAGATCATTTAACAGAAATTACCATTTATTTATCATCTGCGCTTGTATTAGCTTTAAAAAGTGAAAATATAAATTAGTATTAACCATAAAGAAGCAATTTTAACTATTTTTGCTGCATAGTTTCTCTTATTTTCCTTTTTCCCTAAAAATATATGTGTGCAGTGCTGCCAATATAAAGAAGTCTCTGACAATGACGCCAGATACAGAAACTTCGCACATATGACAAAAAAATATGTCTGACAATGGTAACGCGATGTGTTCCCAGTACTGTGAGATGTCTAACAATTTTTTTTTAATTTTCTTAAACTTTTCAGTTCACACGATTGTCACTATACAACAACATTACGAAGATTGTGTGAAAGAGAAAGCAAATCTTATTTTTTAACGTGGTTTCTAATTGACTATCTCATTCATACAATCTTAGTAAACACAACAACATGTAAAACTGCATAACACATGAGAACAACCTTTTTTAGCTGTCAAAAGTGAGGATTCTGTGTACCTGTGGTACTAGTCACGTGCTAATGCGTATGAGTGCATACATGGTAGAATAATATACAAGGTAGCCGCATAACTAATACAAGCGTACATTTGAGGTCCGTAATGTCAAACATTAATAGAGAGTGTATGTGTGTGTTTGTATAACAGAAGCACCAAACATACGTATTGTATTGTGTGTGCAACGTAGTTATTTCACATATACAGAACATTTGATAGCTCCTACCACGAAAAAAAATCAACTGGCGTTCCAGGGCCACCGTGTGTATTATTCTACCATGAGTGCATATTGATAAAGCGGCCTTCAGACTGTTAGATTTAGTATTAATACTTGTCAAAAACTCAAATCTTAAGTAAAAATCCAACAGTGTGAAAACGAATTGTTATGATTTGTCAAATAATACGTAAAGAAACTTGACAGTATTATGGTATTCGTCATTTTTAAAAAATTTTCTAAGCAATCACATTTTTCATTTTATCAGGGTTGTCTATTGCACAAACAAGCATAGGAATAACGAAAACAGTTGTGTATTTGTTTGCCGGCATAAATAAAGAAAAAGAAGAATGAAAAAATTTGGTTTATTGCAAATGATTTATGTTACGTTTTATTTGGAACGTGATAGTGTAGAAACAAGATGTAATGAGAAAAATTTCTTTAAGATTTTTTGACAGTCAGACTGATTTTGATTTGATTTTCGTCTTACAAAATCTAATAAAAATCTCAAAGCTTGTATTACAATGTGAAAGCGCCTTAAGTAATGTAGTGGTGAATATATTTATCTATATATTATTTTTTATTAACAAACATATGTAAAGGAGGCAACCCAAACTTCTTATTTGCAAATAGCGCGTTAAGCGAAGTATGCAGCTCTGCCTGAAATTCAGGCTGCCATAAGAAGTATGTGTAAAAAAGCAAACTGAAATTCATGTTGGTAAATTTCTTAAAGATATTTCCGTTTACTAGTACGCAGTTCCAAAAGAAAAGTACACGGAATTTTGGCATTTATTGTCTATTACAGGCATGTTATAACAATAAGTGTAGAATTTTTTCCGTCAACTGAAATAAAAATTAATGTCCAGACAATTGTCTGGTTACGGAATTTTTGACATTTCAAATTTTTCGTACATTGTAATTAATTTTTAGTGTTTTTATATGTTTTAAATTAAAAAATATATAAATTTATGTGTATGCAAACAAAATTCTGTATGCAGTTGTTACTGAAATTCAGGTTTGGAGTTTTGCATTTATTTCTACACGGAAAAATAATCGTGTAGAATTCTATAGAGAATTTTGTTTGCATACACATAAATTTATATATTTTTTAATTTACAACACACAAAAACACTAAAAATTAATAACAATGTACAAAAAATTAGAAATGTCAAAAATTCCGTGACCAAACAATTGTCTGAACATTAATTTTTGTTTTAGTTGACGGAAAAAATTCTCCACTTATTGTTATAACATGCCTGTGATAGATAATAAATGCCGAAATTCCGTGTACTTTTCTTTTGGAACTGCGTACTAGTAAACGGAAATTTCTTTAAGAAGTTTACCAACATGAATTTCAGTTTGTTTTTTTACACATACTTCTTATGACATCCTGAATTTCAGGCAGAGCTGCATACTACGCTTTAATCAGTAATTGTTTTTGTGAGTTATTAATTTACAATAAAAATACAGACTTAGTAGCACTACGTTTTTATTTGCAAATAACTCGTGCGTATAAACGTACTATGTCATTAAGTGGTATTGTTATTGGCTGAAGTATGGTAGACAGTGTGACAAGATTTTAAAATAATATAAAGCTAAATCAGGTTTTAAATAGAGCTAAAAAAAGTTAAGCAGGAATTTTAAAGCCAAACAATAAAGCTAAATTTTTTACAGCTTTGCAATAGTAACTTTTCATTATTTTTAAATTTTTTATAGTTTAAATGGTGTTTATGTAGGTATAAATAATATGAAATTATATTTTTGGCTCATTTAAATGAAAAACATTCAATCAATAACAACCACCCAAGTGCTGAAAATAGCATTTCGCAAAATAAATACGATTTCGACTCGAAGTCACTAAACTGGTGTGTTGGAAATCGCAATCACAAAAAACTTAGCTATTTCAATTCGCAAGCAAAGAAGAAAGTGAAATCTAAGTGCACTTTCCTCTTTAAAAAAATTTGGTATCAAATTGCAAAAATAAAAGCATTCCTGTAAACTTTAAACTCTTTCTATTTAATATCATTTAAAAAAATAAACTTTTTATACATTTTAATACAAAATACTAAATTAAAAAGTATGTTGCTTTATTTCGACTTTTGTGTTACTTTTGTTTACTTTAAAAATGGCGATTTTATAGTTCGCGTCATTATTGCAGACACCAACTTATTACATTTATCAACCTATATTGTTAACAGATGCATAAAACATATAGTAATGGAAAAATCTAAAAATAGTTGAAAAATTCTGTTTGGATACTATGATTTCAAAAAACATAGAGCATTGATGAGAATCTTTTTCGAAGATTATTTCGAAAAATAAACAGAACGCGTGACCCTTAGCACATGCAAAAGTGAGATTAGCGATTTTAAACTCACAAGTGATTTTTGCCATTGTAATTCCAAAAGAGTAATATCACCTACGCTAAAATTTGACATTTCTTCTTTAAAATTTTCATACCATTTACTTTTGTATTGCTTAGACTGTTTTCTAATGAAAAGATGTTTGTAATTTGTAAAGCTGAAAAGCTATTTGGCAAACGTTGTCGTAGTTGGTATATTAATTGTTTAATAAAATTTCGGCAAGTGTATCTATTTTCTTTTTCTGTTTCAGAATCTATTATGTCTTTTTTTTTTATCAGATATTGTTCAAACTTATAGTTAAAATACGGAGTTGGAATTAGAAAACCGTCTAAATTTGATTTTAAACGGCCAAAAATTTCTGACTTCAAAACGATTTGATTACAAAGATTTTTCAAAAGCAAGTGAAGTTCTGAAAACAATAGCATGGGGTCCACGTCGTTAGTTTCGAACATTTTATTTACTTTTTGAACATCAGAAAGTAATAGCTTTAAAAATTAAGAGAAACACATTTGTTTTCCTATGTTTCGCCCAGGCAGATATTAACACATACTGATGTCGTACTAAAAGTAACTTATTGTATAAACAGGTAAATTTGTCACGCAAAACGAAGTTTGTTCGCAATTGGTCGGCTATTTAAAACGAACATCAAAATAGACAACAAAAACAGCAATGACACAGCACATCATTGTGCTGTACCTATCAACAAGCATTAACTCTTGTTGTAAGCTAGCAATAAATTTGCACATGAAGTGAATGTGTTTGATATGTATGAAACATACGCACACACATTATTTGTTGTACTAACAATTATTTTAAAATATCGGTGGTACAACCGATATTAAAAAAAACCATGTAAATTTCTTATCCATTGCAAAATACTACTCTTACTGTTTAGTACGCGTAGAATGTGTGCGTGGAATAAAATCATACAATATCAGTTACACTTATTCCATCATTTATAATTATAGTAACAGCTATCTATGTTACATCTGTTTTAGCAATACTTTGTGGTATAATGGTGCACGTCTTTAGTCCGTACCATGATACAATAATACAGGTACCACCACGACGACAACAAATACAACACCAAAAACACACGTATTTTGTTGGTAGAAACATACCAGAAATATGTCAAATCTATTGTCTGTGTGTCGCACATATTCATAAGCTCCCTCAAAGTTACTAACACATACACGTCTGTGTGATGCACACATTCTCAAATTTACTAGAACAGCTGAGCTTGTAGTGATACCTGTTTAATGTACCTTGGTCTGTACATTGCTTTAGGCATGGTAGAATAATATACAAGGTAGCCCTGGAACGCCAGCTGACTATTTTTTATTTGCTTTCTTCATGGTACGAACTGTCAAATGTTGTGTACATATGAAATACCTACGTTGCACACACAATAACACACGTTTGTTTGCTGCTTCTGTTATACAAACACAAACATCTCTATTAATGTTTGACATTTTCTATCCCAAAATGTACATTTGTATTAGTTATGCGGCTACCTGTTATATTATTCTACCATGGCTTTACACAGCGTCTTCACGAGACATTAACTTTGAGATAACATGAGAGAAAACGTCGGCAGAATACTAAAAAACAAAATGTCGAGTTTTTTCTTCATCTCATACTAGGGGAAGACGTAATTTTACTTTTCCGATAAGATTTCATTTGATGCAACGGCTCATCGAGTTAACATGTACCTTTTTTTGCATAATTAGTTGTTTTATTTTTAATTTTTCACACAAATTTAAATTTATAAATCAACTAAACACATTTATTCATTTATTTAACACAGAAATTTTATCAAAAACATCGCTTTTCATTTATTTTAATAAACACTCACACATGCACACTATTTTATTTTTATGTACATGTGTTTTTTGACAGTTCATCGCATAATATTATTGTTATAAGAATTCTTATAACAACGCTCTCATAAAAATTCCTATAACATTGAGATAACAATGATTTGAAGTACACACGTAATAGAAGTACACGTAATAATTCTCTCTGCGATTGAATTTGACAATCTCATCTTACATATTATGTTACATGTAGACCTCAAGTTAGGTTTCTGACAACCATTTGCGACCAGTCAGGCTTCTTAGTCTTCTATGGTAAGTGCATCATTTGACTACGAAAATTCGAACACCAAATCACTCACAAGCTCGGTGGATACACTTTGAAGTAATTTACTTAAATGAAGTAATTTACTTAAATCTACGTAATTTAAAGTTGGTGGAAACATACTATAAGGATATAGAAAAGTGGTCTTGAATTTCTTTTGTGCTTAAATTTACATACTTTACCGACTGTTTCTTCCTAATAGTTTTTAGGAACAACGAGATTAAATTAAATAACTTTTAATTTAACTTTGAAAAATGGGCACTTGTGAAAGTCTTTTGCTAATGAAAACACGACTTAATTGTTCGGTTAATACTTTGCAAGTGGTTTTATTATGTATAAAAAAGCCATTATTTTTATTTCAGCAAACCCGTTACATTTTACATTGTAAGCACAGAGGGTTTGCTAGGGTTTACAATAGTGCAACGAATTAGTGGTGAATAATATTACTGGTAGTATTATTTTTTATTATTAGCGTTATTATTAGTATTATTATTATTAATATGGCCCAACATTCCGGCGCCATTGAAGGACTGGAAGTCTTCAAGCATCTGGTAATGGAGCCAACTTATGAATCGGGCGCTTATATACGCCGTTTCGAGTCTTGACCTCCGCCACCCTGACCTTGCCGTCTTCTCCTGCGACGACGCTGACGACTCTCCCGGTTAACCAATGTTGTGGCGGGCAATTGTCCTCGTGGACTATTACCACTTGACCTATTCCCAGGTTGGGCATCTCTTGAGGCCACTTGGCCTTGGCTTGGAGGCCTAGGATGTAGTCTCGTGACCAGGCTTGCCAAAATGTCTGCTTGAGACCGCAAAGCAGACGCCATCGCTTCCATAATTTCGCATCTTTGCCTGTCACGTCTCCTGCGGATTCTGGCGGCAGCGAACGCAAACCCACTCCTATTAGTAGATGCGCTGGAGTTAGCGCTTCTCCACCGTTGGTGTCTGGAGACAGCGGTGCTATGGGCCGACTGTTGAGCACCGCCCCTACTTCCGCGAGCATTGTCCCCATCTCTTCTTGCGTGAGCGACGCATTGTCCACGGCTCGCAGAAGCAGGAACTTCGCTTGTTTGACGGCTGCTTCCCACAGCCCTCCGAAGTGTGGAGCCCGAGGTGGTATGAAGCTGAACCTCACCCCGGACGACGCTGCGTACGATTCGACGACCGGGCGACCCCTGTCGAACGCTTCCTGAAGCTCCTTCAGAACTCGGCTGGCTCCGAAGAAGTTCGTCGCGTTGTCGCAAAAAACCTCCTTCGGCAGACCTCTCCTTGCAGCGAACCTTTTAAATGAAAGAAGAAAAGAATCAGTAGACAAGTCGGATACTAATTCCAAATGTACCGCCTTAGAAGTGAAACACACGAAAACTGCTATATACATTTTTAATGGTGGTCTACCACGAATACGTAATGAAACGTTAATAGGGCCACAAAAGTCTACACCGACGATTAAGAAAGGTCGAGTAGCTCTCACTCGATTAGTGGGAAGATTGCCCATTATTTGGGACATAAGTTTTGGTTTATCGCGGAAGCAATGTACACACTTATGCACTATTCTGCTGCATTCTTCTTTCACATTGATTAACCAAATATTTTCACGCGAAAGAGCGATAAGTGCTTTTGTGCCAGCATGACAATTTTCGAAATGCAGATTCCGCAAATAGAGTGTGACAAAGCTATTTTCGGTAATAAAAGTGGGAATTTGGTATTATACTTCAAATCTGCATTCAGCAGTCTCCCACCTACCCTTATAAGTGAAAATGTTCGTTTCTCTTCAGTAAAAGTATGAATAAATGGTGTCAATCTTTGAATATTTGAAGGCAAGACAAGAGATTTTTGTAACTTCGATATGTCCTCAGAAAAAGTAGATTTCTGGATTGTCTCTACAAGTCGATAGAATGACCATTTTAGTTCGATTGCAGTAGGTACAAAACTCTTATTGATTGTGCGTTTTTTTCAGAATATCGATAAAAGACGTTACTCGTAACAACTTTTTATATGAGGAGTATTTTGTTCGTTAACAGGCCACTGAGAACACTCGCTCAACAAAAACGAAGGTCCTTCAAACCAAATTGAATTTATTAGTTCTTTAACATCATATCCTCTTGAAACGATATAAGCTGGATTCTTCTTAGTTGGCACATGGCGCCAAGGTACTTGATCTGACCATTCTTGGACCTCAGCGACACGATTTGCAACGAAAGTAGTAAGCGAGGATGAATGAGTTTTAATCCAATGTAATGTGATTTCTGAATCTGTCCAGAAATGAACAGATTCAATTTTAAAGCTCATCATAAGTTTAATTCGATTCCACAATTTAGCCAGTAGGTGTGCAGCACATAACTCAAGTCTCGGAAGAGATTTTGTCTTGAGTGGAGCAACTTTAGACTTAGCCGTCAGTAGTCTCGAAACAATTTTATTTGATTCGGAGCTTCTAATATATATGCAACAACCGTACGCTCGAATAGAGGCATCAGCAAATCCGTGAATTTGAATTTTTGCTGTAGACGTTGTGTTCACGAATCTTGGGATTGTGATTGAATCAATTTCCAGTAAATTAGATTTGAAATTTTCCCATGAAGTATTTAGTCTCATAGGAATTGACTCATCCCAGTCAAGCTTTTGAATCCAAAGTTCTTGCAATAATATTTTGGATTTTGTTACTAATGCGCATAAGAGTCCAAGAGGATCAAATAATCGAGAAGAAACCGATAATATATTTCTTTTTGTAGCTTTTAATTCTTGAAAATAATCTTCCAAATGAAACTTGAATATATCATTCTTCGGAGCCCAATGTATGCCTAGAGCTTTAGCAGAATCAGAATCACTATGCAATAGTTTTTCATTCTGTAACGAATTTATAAATTCCGGATGATTTGAAAACCATTTTGAAAGATTCAAACTAGCTGAACCTAAAATTTCAGTTGCCTGGTTACGAATTTTGATTAGGTCTTGGTAGCTTTCAGCTCCAGTAAGCAAATCATCAACGTAAAAATCACTTCGAACCAATAGGCAAAGTCTCTTTGTATAAATCGCTCAAGTGAATCAAACATCTTATGGCCAAAAATGGCGCAGAGGCAGTGCCATATGTAACCGTGTTCAATCTGAACATCTTTAAATTATCAGATGGATTCTCTCTCCAAAGGACCAATTGAAAATTCCTGTCATTTTCGGCAATTAAAAATTGACGATACATTTTCTCAATATCAGCAGTGATTGCGTATTTATGGAATCGAAAGCGGATCAATGTAGAATATAATTCTTTTTGAACTGTGGGACCAACCATTAACAAATCGTTAAGTGATACGTGCGAAGAAGTTCTACATGAAGCATCAAAAACTACTCGAAGTTTAGTAGTTGTACTCTGAAGTCGCAACACACATTGGTGTGGAATAAAATAGTGAGGACAATCAGGCATTTTGTCCTGAAGTGACATATGGCCCAAGTTGAAATACTCTTTCATAAAATCATGATACATTCGTCTCATAACATCATCCTTGGAAACTCGTCGTTCCAAAGAGAGGAATCGTCTTTTGGCAGCTTCAAAAAATCAACATAATAACTTTGTATCAGATTTGAAAGGCAAAGCGACTTCAAATCGCCCTGACATTAAGCGTCGTATCGAATTTCTAAATTTGTCCTCACACTGTTGCTGTTCTTCAGTATATATTTTTGTTGATTCGCTTGGAATTTCTTCTAATTCCCAAAATTTCCTAACTATTGAATCAATATTGCTCTCGTTTTCTACTGAAGTAGTTATATGAAAAACTTTGCTATTAGACGAGCCCTTTGATTGATTATACTTTCCAGTAACAATCCAACCAAGCGACGTTTTCTGGAGTATTGGAAGGCTGGGGCCCGACTTGATTTGGCCAATACACATTAATTCAAAGAAAACTTCCGCACCAATTAGTAAATCAATTTTTTGTAGTTTGTGAAAGAAAGGATCAGCTAATTCTATATTTTTAGGAATATTCAAGCTAGTTGTGTTTAATTTATGATCAGGTTGCAAATTCGTAATTGAATTCAATACCCAAAACTTAAAAGTAAATTGGGTAGAATTAACCCTCGACATGACAGTCAAATTTATACGCGATTTCGAAATCGAATTTGTTTCGGTTATGCCATTTAAATTTAATCTGCCTCCTTCTCTTTTTAATCGAAGTAGCTGTGCAAGTTCCTCGGTAATCAAGTTTGGTTGAGAACCGGAATCTAAAAGCGCTCTAGCTGGTATAAATTGACCAGAACTATTTCTTACTCTTACTACAGCAGTCGCAAGAACGATTCTTTCATCAGCTGATGAATAGTTAACAGAAGCGTGAGAAGTAGACGGCTGCTCAGAGTCGTTATTTGAATTACTAGAACTTGTATTGTATCTATGTAATAGCGAATTATGAGATCCACTACATTCTCTGCACTTAGATGACGAACATCTTGCTAATGTGTGTCCTTTTTTTAAACAATTAATACATGCCGATACAGATTTTATAAAATCAAATCTTTTAGCAACAGGCTCGGCAGTAAAAGAAGGGCAGTTATTAACCATGTGTTGATTCGATTTACAGAATAAACACTTGTCAGCAGATTGTTTGGATTTCGTGCAATTTAATGATGTCCTAGTATTTTTATTGTTAAAGTTATCAGTTTTATTTTTATTGAACCTCGGCCTTGAACTTGAAGATTCATCCGCAGAGATATGCTGATATCGTTTGTTCAAGGCGGCTTCACAGTCTGACCATAAAGGGAGCTTTTCAAAGTCAAGCTGTTCTTCCCACTTTGATTTGGTGAATGGCATTAGTTATTTTCTTGTCACCACCTATTGATAACAATGAATCGTATATGGTAGAAACAGTATCTATCATGCTTCGCAAAGCAGAAGCCGAGGTTTAGTGATTTCTGGCAAATCAAAGAGTTTGGCTATGTTATCAAAAAAGATAAGACATTCATTGTCATAAACCTTCTTCAAACTGGCTAGTGCTTTGGGATAATTTTCTTCAGAAATCTGAAACGCTTTTACTGTACCCAAAGCTGAATCGTACAAGCATGATATTAAATGATTAAATTTTTCAATGTCTGTCAACGTCGGATCATTGTGGACCAAATTCTCAAATAAGCTCATAAAATTCTTATACTCAGCATATTTCCCAGTAAATTTGGGGAGCTCCATATTTGGAAGTCTCGAATGATGTGACTGTAAACTGAAAGATGTTTCAGGTACAGTTGACTGTCTCCTTTTACTTAGCAGACTCAAAAGCAACGACTTTGTGGTCACACAAGCTGAGCTCTGTCATCATTATCGGGATCCAAATTTTCCACATCAGACTGAAGCTTCATTGCTTGGTCAATATATGTTGTTAAAATATCTAAGCGACATTCGAGTTCAATAAGATTAAATGAAATAGCCTTATATATAATAGACTGTCGAATTCGCGATATATTCTTCACAACCTTTTCTTTCTTAGGAAGCAATGTCTTCAATGTTTCCGATCTAGAAGGAGAACATTGACGTTTTTTTTTTCATTTTATTTAAATTAATTCCTCAAAGCAAAAAATCAAAATAACCAAAATAAATTATTGGCTGAAATCTATATAAACGAAAAAGAATGACTTTGCTTTGGATTACAAGATATACAATATTTTAACCTCTCGCCGGGTACACGATATTTGGTTTTATTCTATTCGAAATTTGTATTATTGTTTCTTTCAAATTTACTAATTTATGATCAGATTGTTCCGAAATTAAAATTAATTTATTTAATTTTACGTTCACCACTTCAAACAGCCTTTGGTAACTGAAAATATTTATTTCACCAAGAAAAATCGCCGTTACGTTAATTTGACGAAAGTTGACGATAAACTTGTAAGTGTGAACACGCTCGATACTAACTATTATTTGCAATAATAAGCAATGAAAATTTTCGAAGCTAGTCTAAACACTGAAAATACTGTTTAGTTTCCATTTGTATGAAAATTAACTTTTCGATGCTAGTGTAAACGCACTACACTGTAACAGCTGTTGTAATGTAACTTATTACATGTGGTATAGGAACGCACGGAATAGAACACTGATCTTAATAAATTGACAAACAACGAATAAAAGAAAAGTGAAAATATAATTTATTTATTTATTTAAAAGAATTAAAATTAACACTCGCGAATATGTTCGTGTATTTTTCAATGCAATTAAATTTAATTTAACGCGATTAAAATGCCGACGGTAAAAATATAAAATGTTAAATTCTCTTACTAATAGAGAGAATAATTTATGTTTGTGCGTATGTGTTCTTGTTTTAATATAAACAATAAAAACACTCGCGATTCGTTTCACTTTTAAGGGTGGATTTTGTTTAATATAAATATTAAATAAATAAATTGTTTCAAAACGTTTGAAGTGTAAAAAATATTTATTGTGTTCGACTTGCAAAGCGAGATTAATTTTTGAATAAATTACAAAAATATCTTAAATTTGATTAATTTACAAATTTAAGGGTGTATGAACACAAATATTTTTGACACTTGTTACCTCTTGCTCAGATTCGGAATTACTCCCCTGGTTACGTACGGCTCTGCAGATGACGCAACGGCAACGGGGCATCTGGACAAAGGCTTCCAACGAAGATGATATGGATGATGATGTGTATTGTTTTTGTTGCTGATGTTGTAAAAATGTTTTTGTTTGTGTGATTGTTTTATTTGTAAGTATTTTGTTAATAAACTTTTCACTTTTTGTTTTGTGTAATATGTTTGTACTTTTATTGTACACAGCACTCCACATTTAATTATTTGTTCAACACAAAAAATTTTTAATTAATTTATAAAAATTTTTTAATGTTCAAGTTTTTTTAAAATTGAATTAATTTATAAATTTAATTGCTTTCCACTAGTCCCTGCCCGGGCGCCAAAATGTTTCTTCCTAATAGTATTTAGGAACAACGAGATTAAATTAAATAACTTTTAATTTAACTTTGAAAAATGGGCACTTGTGAAAATCGTTTGCTAATGAAAACACGACTTAATTGTTCGGTTAATACTTTGCAAGTGGTTTTATTATGTATAAAAAAAGCCATTATTTTTATTTCAGCAAACCCGTTACATTTTACATTGTAAGCACAGAGGGTTTGCTAGGGTTTACAATAGTGCAACGAATTAGTGGTGAATAATATTATTGGTAGTACTATTTTTTATTATTAGTGTTATTATTAGTATTATTATTATTATTATTATTATTATTATTATTATTATTATTATTATTATTATTATTATATTATGATTATTATTATTATTATTATTATTATTATTATTATTATTATTATTGTTATTATTATTATCATTATTATTATTATTATTATTATTATTATTATTATTATTATTAATATGGCCCAACACCGACATTCCTCCGAATAAAAAAATTATGCTATTGTTTTTTTTAATAACAAAAAAATAATAAAATAAAAATAATAAAAAAATAATGAGTCCGATCACAGGGGAGATGTGTAAACATCTACCCAGCAAAAAAATACATGCAAAAGAAATAGTTAGTGCATGGGTTCTACTGAAAATGAAATGGTTCAATTTAGGTGCAGAACGCATGATTTTAACACAGGCGTGTCATTGACGTGCATGGGTTCACATTTAACAAAACTGCTCATCATTGAAATGAGTGCTTAGAACCAATGCAAGTTCGATAATTCGGCTACGTTTTTGCATGGGCTCGTGAAACGCATATATAAAAAATGAATATAAAAAAGTTATTGCCGCAGCTGGGATACGAACCATGCTCTTCTGACTGTTAAGACATGCTCTCTACCACTGAGCTATTGTTTTCTTATTTTTTGTTGGAGCTAAAACTTGTTTTATGAAAATGTGTCAATGTGATGATTTAATTCCATTTTTGCATGCCTTTTTCGGTGGATATTTTATGCAATATATTATCTAGTGAAATCGCATGCGTTTTTATTGAGTTCAAAAACTATAGCTTTATTTACGATTTACAATGGTATTCAGAACGCATTCGAAGAAACAAGTGCTCAAGAAATCATGAAACACTATTTAATTTTGAACGCGTTCATATATTTTTTGCTGGGTAGTAATGAAACATTTCACCTTCTACCGAAACATTCTTCTCATCATTCACCCGTTTCAACTTCGGCGAACCGGGCTTCATCCGCTTCTTTTTCATCCTCCACACCCGACAAATCGCTCAAGCCGATAAGATTCGCATCAGACACCTCTGACTCACTCCCACCAGGCATATCGCCCTTCCGCTTCCCCGCAGACATAAATAATAGTATTATTTATCCACCAGCAAAAAATAATATACCCGTACAAAATTATTTGGAATTACCGCAGTTAAAAGCAAAATAACCAACAGTCAAAGACAAACGCAGTCAATAAACCGTCAGTCAAATATCGCACCAAGTTCAGCAACAAATTCGGTAAAACCGAAAAACCCGTTTTTTTTTTCAAAAAACCCGGGTTAAAAAACCGATACGAACCGGATCTGAGTTCCCGAAAAACTGGACACAAAATCCCCTAAATCCCAGAAGTTCTCGGCAAAAATCAAAAACGGCAACGCCGAAATACTCACTCAATTCAAAAACACGGCAACACAGCACCAACCAACAAACGTACGACCTTACTGCAGCAGTTTGACCTTGAGACTCCCTTTGCCAGTGTTAGTGTAGTTCTATGCAGCTGTTAAGTTTCTCTGTACTTCTTGTTGTACGTATGATTACACTAATACACTCATACACAGCTCACACCGCGTTATTACAATCTTACTCAACTAAGATTAATCTTACTCAAAATTTGTGATTGTATTGTGAAAAAGATTTTTATCCCTAACGCATAGATGTTTACACATCAAAAAAAATAACGTACCCGTTGAAAATAGTTGGAATTACCGCAGTTAAACAGCAAAATAACCAACAATCAAAGACAAATGCAGTCAATAAACCGTCAGCCAAATATCGCATCAAGTTCAGCAACAAATTCTGTAAAACCGAAAAACCGGTTTTTTAAAAAAACCCGGGTTCAAAAACCGAGACAAATCGGGTCTGAATCCCGAAAAACTGGACACAAAATCCCTTAAATCCCAGAAGTTCCCAGCCGAAATACTCACTCAATTCAAAAACACGGCAACACAGCACCAACCAACAAACTTACGACCTTACTGCAGGAGTTTGACATTGAGACTCCCTTTGCCAGTGTTAGTGTATTTCTATGCAGCTGTTAAGTTTCTCTGTACTTCTTGTTGTCCGTGTGATTACACTAATACACTCATACACAGCTCACACCGCGTTATTACAATCTTACTCAACTAAGATTAATCTTACTCAAAATTTGTGATTGTATTGTGAAAAAGATTTTTACCCCCTATTTATTATTATTATTCGCTCTCTAGTTACTGTTGTACAATCAAAGAATTCATAAATACTTTGAAGTTATTTTTATGCAAGCCGTTAATTCTACAACAATAACAACACATGGTCCAACAATATACACAACAAACAAAAGAATGACAGAATGAAAAGTAGATAGAATATTCCCTATCATTCTTATATTTCACCATTCATTCATAGTTCGAAAAGAGCGATATTTCACCATTCATTCATAGTTAAAAAAGAGCGATTGAACTAGAAGACCGATGTAGTTCATTGAGGAAATATGAACTAGAATGACCGAACATTCAAATGAACTATTTGGCACAAGTCTACTATTTTTCCTTCAGATTTTATGTTTTATGAATATGGCAACAATATTGGTTGGACAGTGGGATAGGTTGGCGTCTGGAATAATGAAGCAAAAATAACAATAGGGTAGTAATAGAACACGGCTGCGGGCCCTGTTTCCGTTTCTCAAAGAAATTACACCCCTTTCGCACGAGCAAAGTTTACTTTCACCGTTTCAAGCTTTAATTCAGCCGGTACTTCACTTCACCTCTCTGTTTTTTCTACCGGGTGAATTAAAACTTTGCAAACACCCCTTTAGCACTAGCAAAGTTTACTACGACGGGGTTCACACGGCAATTTTTGTTGCGCAACTTTCAATTCAGCTGGGAGAAAGACAGAGACAAACTGTGTTGCTTTCTCTATCTGCCTCGCGGCTAAATTAAAAGTTGCGCAACAAAAGTTGCCCTGTGTGAACCCTTTCTATGCAAAGTTTTAATTCAGCCGGTAGAAAGACAAAGAGAAGAATACTTCAACTCTTTCTACCGGCTGAATTAAAACTTTGCAAAGTAAACTTTGTTAGTGCAAAATGGGAGAAAATTAACTTTGCTAGTGCGAAAGCGGTGAAAGTAAACTTTGGTAGTGCGAAAGCGGTGTTATTTGAAATTTTCTACACAATTTGCACTTATTTTCACCTTAAGTTTTCAGAATTTATAGTAATTTAAAACTACCAAATTTCAATCAATATATCAAGTTTTTTTGTATATTTTTTATAATTTAATTTTGTATTTTTTTTTATTTTGTTTTCTCTCTTTCGTTGGCATTCACAACAAATTATTAACATTTTTATTAATGTGATTATTTCGAACGTATTTGCTTTGTGAATCCAAATTGATTATTAGGCTAACGTTCGTATCGTTATATTCAGAAAGAATCGGGCATGATTAATATTCCGAGGAACAAGGGAAAAATTAACATCAACTTAATTTTTCAGCTTACACAGCAGAACAGAGTAGCGCCACTTTCGGAAGCCGCTTGTGAGGTGGCTCTGTTGAATGTGATTTTAATTCTTATATATACAACTTTTTCGTAAAAATTGAATACGAGAATTAAATCACTCTCAAGATGATATTAAAGTGCACTTTCTCAGCGTTGCCATCGGTTTTTGACAAGTGGTGATAAGCAAATACACGTGAGCATTTTTATTTTTATCCAAAGTTATTTAATTAGTTTGGCTTAAGTTAATTTGTAATTTAATCTTTGATCAAACTATTTTTTATTTAAGAAAGAAATTCTAAAGCATGTAAATATTGAACATTCAAAGAATCGTCGATATTCTCAATGCTGGGGTTTTTTGAATGTTTTTTTGGGTAAAGGACTCTGACGAGTAGACTTTTTAGTCACGAAACAGCTGTCAGTTCAACCCTCCGTACATCCAAATGTTTCTTTGAATGTTCAATATTTACATGCTTTAGAATTTCTTTCTTAAATAAAAAATAATTTGATCGAAAGATTAAATTAAAAATAAACTTAAGCCAAACTAATTAAATAACTTTGGATAAAAACCATACAGTTCGACTAAAAATTCAAAACTCAATTATTTGTATTTTTTGTTCACAAAAACATGAACATTTTTGGTGACTATGGCAACAATTGGAAGAGAGCTATTAAAAAATGAGAAAACGCAATGAAACTAAAATACATTAACGTAAATTCAAACTATTTTACATAAAAAAAGTATTTGCTGGCAAAATTAGTTAAATAGCTGATGTTCCCTTGTAAAAAGCACCCACCTTCATAAGTGGTAAAGTGAACAAGAACGCTGATGAGACGGTGTAGCGGCCTGTCGAAATCAGTAGTACTGATCCGTTCTGCTAATCTGATTTGAATATTCCAACACTCCACTCTTAATAAAAATAATTTGAATTCACATTAATTCAAATATTGAACTAAAAAGCCGAAATAATAAAATTTTCAGACTTGTCCTATTCAGTTCAAAATAAAAATTACGTAAAAATAATTATTAATACGACGGCCCGCGCAAAATAGTTATATGTATGTTTACTGCTCGGTTGACGATCTGGAACTAAACAAGGTGAATTAATTTTATCAGGTGGTGTTGATTATAAAACAACTACAACATTACAATAACATTTGACATCTCTGTCAACGTATACAAATTTTGACATACGAGCATCAAATTTGCGGGAAAAAAGTAGAACAGCTGTGCTTATAATATCACCTGTATAAAGCCACCTTGGAACTAAAATACAGACAAAATAACTGAAACAGACAGAGCATGCATAAATACTAACACACAAACAGCTTTGATTGTAGGTATTGATAAAATGCCCATTAAAAGCGAAAACAAAAAATAATAAGAGCTTGTGAGTGTTGGATTATTAATCAGATAGGGAAATTTCGGCAAAACTAAGTTGAGTCGCAATAAAAATCAATGCAAGAATTTATATGAAAAAAAGTCTTGTATTCTATTTGCTGGCAAAAATTAGTTAAATAGCTGATGTATATGGAATATATATAAAACGCCGTGCAAGTTTACTACACGAATATAAAAAAAAATTATGTCCAAACATCGCTACGTTTACCCAGCCCTCAACAAAAGTTTGAACACAGAAATTTTTTGTGACGTCATTCTGCCGACGTTATTGCTTGTGTTCAGAAATAAAAATTGCACGTCTGGTCGCAATTTATAAACGTACTATATGTAATGTCAAAATAAAAGCATTGGCAGCAATTTTGAAATAGCCGTTAGAGTTCAAAATAGCGGAAATAGAACTTTCTGGAAACAGTACCGAGAACATGCAAGATTATTTGAGAACGTTAAAAGTGAAAGCATTAGAAAATGAGTGTATGCAAATATAAACATGCTTAAGAAAAATCTCATGCATACTAAACACGAGCATACATTACACCATAGCAAGATCATAGCAATGATCATGCATACTTAAAGATAAAAAGAGACTTGCATTACATTATAGTTAAAGATAAAAAGAGACAACTACAATTCCAGAAAGTCGGCGAAAGTATTTTTGAACTTAGACGAGTAAATATCGCCACATGATACAATAATACAGGTACATGCATTAGAAAATTTTTCTCATCTAGGTTGTCAAATCTTCATGTGAGTTGTCAAAAATTACATACTGTGCAAAATTCGTTGTACACACAAACAAACATACAAAACACAGCATACGAGAGTTTTTGCTAATGCATGTACCTGTATTATTGTGTCCTGATATCGCCAAGAATAGTGAGTGGTTACATCGCGTTTAGTTGTACGTGTAACTGGCAGTCTAGACCTATCAAAAATTGGCTAAGTCTCCGTTTACAATGTACGATTTTTGTCGTTTCTTCATTAAAATTGCATTTGTCTACATTGAGCTACTTTTGTCGCTGCAATTCTTAAGGTCTAGTTAGTAAAAACGTATAGCGTTCGTGGGGATCAGCTGGCAAAACAAAGCTCGTTGCTGTTTACTAAAAACGTATCGTTGCTTTTGTCACGTAGAAAATCTACAGAAAGTAGATTTTTACGTAGCAAATGTCAAACTAATACCAAAGGCATTACCAAGGTAGATCAAAACCAGGTACTCGCAAGAGAACTCGCCGTGGAGAATTTACATTTGGGCTGTCACAAAAGGTGATACATTAACACTGCTGACAGGCCAAATGTGTAAACATTTACGTAAACAGCTGTTCTCTTGCGGCCACCTAGCATGACTTCGGTTGAGACGTTTTCTATAACTAACACCTTAAGTTAGGCGGTACTGAACGTTCTAGCGTTACGCGATACGTTTTCAGAGTACGAAAAAACGCAGCGCAGCGATGCTCTTTTTGCTCTTTTTCGCGCTTTGCGCAGAGAGCGGAGCCATTTTATTATTGCGCTTGCGCGGCGCCAATATTTTCGCGAGGGTGCTGTTGGCTGAGTAGTTAGCGCGTTTGACTACAAACCCTGAGGTCTTGAGTTCGAGACTAGTTTCAGGCAAGCTAACAACATGCATTTTTCATATGTGCATTGGTGTGTTGTGTTGGTTGTTGTTGGACTGTTAAAGTGATGAAGACATAGCACTGATCACTTTGGCAGTACCGGCAGCGAGTAATACTAACATATCCTAATGCACTTCACAGCACCCTCCTTCGTCGGTATTGTAGCAAAACCGTCGGCGAAGTAAAAGAACTAATAATATGGCTACACAGCTTACACAACTCAATGCCTCTACTTGACATCAGTGGGGCTTGCAACACTGCTCTACAAAAAAAAACGCGCAATAGCAGGGTTGCAAATGAATTAAGCTTTCTATCTCTCTCCCACTTCACCACCTGTTCTCTCTTCACTATCCCTCTCCCAAAGAAGGTAACACATTAATTAATTAACTGGTAGGCATTAATTGCTTGATTGTGTTACTTCTCTTTCAAAAAAAATAGTAAAATAAAATAAAAGGAGCAAGCGCAAAAAGGAGCATTTTCCTTAGCGCTTTTTTTGCGCTGCGGTTTTTCTTTGCGCAAAAAGAGCATGAAATGCGCATTGCGCATTTACAGTAGTATAAAATTTTAAAAAAGCAATGGGAGATATTTCCATGGATGTTATTACATGGCATCGTATATTTTTAGATCACCGTATGGCACGTCCGGCTTAGGGGCTGGACCGGCAATTGGGTCGGTAGAGCAGTTCATATTTCCGGTTCCGGTTTGGACCGGAAGTTGGGTCGGTAGTACAGTTCACTCTTCCGGTTTAGGGACTAGACCGGAAGTTGGGTCGGTAGCGCGGTTCATATTTCCGGTTCCGGTCTGGTAGTTTGACCCATCTAAGGGCACCAGATTTGTATGGGATCTAAAATATAAATGAAAGAAGAACGATATAATGCGACAAATCCAAATTTCTTAAAATTACGTCACTACGAAAGATGTATGTATTTTGCAGCACTGAATAAACTCAAACTAACCACTGTTGGCATAAAAAAGAGCAAGCGCAATGCGCCGCTCAATATGCGCAATGCGCAGCGTAAAGCGCTAGACAAAAATAATAAATGCGCATTGCGCAAAGAACGGCGCTAATAAATCGAATGCGCTTGCGTTGCGCTAACCAATTGCACATTTTTTTTCGCTCCGCTCCTTGCGCTTGTGCGCATTTTTAATACGCTTGTAAGAAATACGCAATGCGTAATGAGCAAAAGGAGTGCGCAAATCCGAACTCTGTCGCTTTTACTAAATAGACCTTTACCCCCATATTCATAAATAAATAAAATGTATTTGAAATCTATTTTAAGAAATTTTTGTATGGAAAATTTTATATAAAATACATTTCAAACTCATTTTAAATTCTATGAATATGGGGGTAAGAATTGCAGGGACAAAAATCGCACGTTGTAAACGCAGTATAACTTTAAAATTAACTTCAAGTTAATACTTTTTTCAAGTTATAACATAATTGTTAGTGCGTTTGTTTTAACAACGCAGTCATAATTTGCAGTCTACACCTAACTTAACTTAACATTAACTTCAAGTTAATGCTAAGTGTAGACCGCTCAAGTTAATGCTTTTTCAGGTTATAACATAGTTGTTAGTACAATTGTTTTAACAACGCAGTCATAACTTCAAGTTACAACAGCATTTCAAGTTAGGTGGAGACCTAGAGTAACTTTAAGTCACAACAGCATTTCAAGTTAGGTGAAGACGTAGAGTATTAGTCGAAAGTTAATTGATAATTAAAAAGTGCTACCAAGAAGTTATTTGTAAAAATAAATATCCGTGTTTTATTTTTATTGCAATTGAACGAATCCTGTGAAAATAATAAAACCGTTTTTATGTCAAGGACTAAAAAACGTAACAATATGTACTTAGAGGAGGAAATCATTGAGCTTGAGCCGGTGGGGGTGGGGGGGCTGGTTGGTATACGTGGCTGCCTACTGCGCGCAAGCAATCAAGTAGAATCAACAAGATTCCGTTTTCACAGGGGAGGGACTGATAACTGAAAAATACTATTGCAAAACTTCTTTCAGAAACTTAATAGAAATTGGGTATGGAATCCAAATTGATTATTAGGCTGTGGTTCTTAACGTTATATTCAGGAAGAATTGGGCACTATTAATATTCCAAGGAACAAGGGAAAAATTAACATCAACTTAATTTTTCAACGTACACAGCAGAATAGAGTAGCGCCACTTTCAGAAGCCGCTACACGTCCATCATCAGTGCTCACGTGTATTTGCTTATCACCACTTGTCAGGCGGCTCTGTTGAATTTGACTTTAATTCTTATGTATACAACTTTTTCGTGAAAATTGAAAACGAGAATTAAATCACTCACAAGCTGACATTAAAGTTCACTTTCCCAGCGTTGCCATCGGTTTATTTTTCTTCATTCCCATTTTTCTGATTTTGTTCTACTTAAGACAAACTTTTTTGGTTTGATTTTATACTTAAGTATATATGAACATGAAAACATGTGAAAAGTTCAAGCCAGTAGCTAATTGTTTATTAATATGATTATTATTTCGAAAGTATTTGCTTTGTGAATTCAAATTGATTATTAGGCTAAGGTTCGTAACCTTATATTCAGAAAGAATTGGGCATGATTAATATTCCAAGGAACAAGGGAAAAATTAACATCAACTTAATTTTTCAACGTACACAGCAGAACAGAGTAGCGCCACTTTCGGAAGCCGCTACACTTCCATCGTCAGTGCTCACGTGTATTTGATTATCACCACTTGTCAGGTGGCTCTGTTGAATGTGATTTAAATTCTTATATATACAACTTTTTCGTGAAAATTGAATAAGAGAACTAAATCACTCTCAAGCTGATATTAAAGTGCACTCTCCTAGCGTTACCATCGGTTTATTTTTCTTCATTCCCATTTTTCTGATTTTGTTCTACTCAAGACAAACTTTTTTGTTTTGATTTTATACTTAAGTATATATGAACATGAAAACATGTGAAAAGTTCAAGCCAGTAGCTAATTGTTTATTAATATGATTATTATTTCGAACGTATTTGCTTTGTGAATCAAAATTGATGATTAGGCTAAGGTTTGTAACGTTATATTCAGAAAGATTTGGGCTTGATTAATATTCCAAGGAACAAGGGAAAAATTAACATCAACTTAATTTTTCAACGTACACAGCAGAACAGAGTAGCGCCAATTTCGGAAGCCCCTACACTTCCATCGTCAGTGCTCACATGTATTTTTCTTATCATCACTTGTCAGGTGGCTCTGTTGAATGTGATTTTAATTCTTATATATACAACTTTTTCGTAAAAATTGAATACGAGAATTAAATCACTCTCAAACTGATATTAAAGTGCACTTTCGCAGCGTTGCCATCGGTTTATTTTTCTTCATTCCCTTATTTCTGATTTTTGTTCTACTCAAGACAAACTTTTTTGGTTTGATTTTATACTTAAGTATATATGAACATGTAAACATCTGAAAAGCTCAAGCCAGTAGCTAATTGTTTATTAATATGATTATTATTTCGAACGTATTTGCTTTGTGAATCCAAATTGATTATTTGGCTAAAGTTCGTAACGTTATATTCAGAAAGAATTGGGCATGATTAATATTCCAAGGAACAAGGGAAAAATTAACATTAACTTAATTTTTCAACGTACACAGCAGAATAGAGTAGCGCCACTTTCGGAAACCGCTACACTTCCATCGTCAGTGCTCACGTGTATTTGCTTATCACCACTTGTCAGGTGGCTCTGTTGAATGTGATTTTAATTCTTATATATACAACATTTTCGTGAAAATTTAATATGAGAATTAAATCACTCTCAAGCTGATATTAAAGTGCACTTTCCCAGCGTTGCCATCTGTTTATTTTTCTTCATTCCCATTTTCTCATTTTTCTTCTACTCAAGACAAACTTTTTTGGTTTGATTTTATACTTAAGTATATATGAACATGTAAACATGTGAAAAGCTCAAGCCAGTAGCTAATTGTTTATTAATATGATTATTATTTCGAAAGTATTTGCTTTGTGAATTCAAATTGATTATTAGGCTAAGGTTCGTAACCTTATATTCAGAAAGAATTGGGCATGATTAATATTCCAAGGAACAAGGGAAAAATTAACATCAACTTAATTTTTCAACGTACACAGCAGAACAGAGTAGCGCCACTTTCGGAAGCCGCTACACTTCCATCGTCAGTGCTCACGTGTATTTGATTATCACCACTTGTCAGGTGGCTCTGTTGAATGTGATTTAAATTCTTACATATACAACTTTTTCGTGAAAATTTAATACGAGAATTAAATCACTCTCAAGCTGATATTAAAGTGCACTTTCCTAGCGTTACCATCGGTTTATTTTTCTTCATTCCCATTTTTCTGATTTTGTTCTACTCAAGACTAACTTTTTTGGTTTGATTTTATACTTAAGTATATATGAACATGAAAACATGTGAAAAGTTCAAGCCAGTAGCTAATTGTTTATTAATATGATTATTATTTAGAACGTATTTGCTTTGTGAATCCAAATTGATGATTAGGCTAAGGTTTGTAACGTTATATTCAGAAAGATTTGGGCTTGATTAATATCCCAAGGAACAAGGGAAAAATTAACATCAACTTAATTTTTCAACGTACACAGCAGAACAGAGTAGCGCCAATTTCGGAAGCCCCTACACTTCCATCGTCAGTGCTCACTTGTATTTGCTTATCATCACTTGTCAGGTGGCTCTGTTGAATGTGATTTTAATTCTTATATATACAACTTTTTCGTAAAAATTGAATACGAGAATTAAATCACTCTCAAACTGATATTAAAGTTCACTTTCCCAGCGTTGCCATCGGTTTATTTTTCTTCATTCCCATTTTTCTGATTTTTGTTCTACTCAAGCCAAACTTTTTTGGTTTGATTTTATACTTAAATAAATATCAACATGTAAACATGTGAAAAGCTCAAGCCGGTAGCTAACTGTTTATTAATATGATTATTATTTCGAAAGTATTTGCTTTGTGAATTCAAATTGATTATTAGGCTAAGGTTCGTAACCTTATATTCAGAAAGAATTGGGCATGATTAATATTCCAAGGAACAAGGGAAAAATTAACATCAACTTAATTTTTCAACGTACACAGCAGAACAGAGTAGCGCCACTTTCGGAAGCCGCTACACTTCCATCGTCATTGCTCACGTGTATTTGATTATCACCACTTGTCAGGTGTCTCTGTTGAATGTGATTTTAATTTTTATATATACAACTTTTTCGTGAAAATTGAATGCGAGAATTAAATCACTCTCAAGCTGATATTAAAGTGCACTTTCCCAGCGTTGCCATCGGTTTATTTTTCTTCATTCCCATTTTTCTGATTTTTGTTGTACTCAAGACAAACTTTTTTGATTTCATTTTATACTTAAGTATATATGAACATGTAAACATGTGAAAAGCTCAAGCCAGTAGCTAGTTGTTTATTAATATGATTATTATTTCGAACGTACTTGCTTTGTGAATCCAAATTGATTATTAGGCTAAAGTTCGTAACGTTATATTCAGAAAGAATTGGGCATGATTAATATTCCAAGGAACAAGGGAAAAATTAACATCAACTTAATTCTCGTATTCAATTTTCACGAAAAAGTTGTATATATAAGAATTTAAATCACATTCAACAGATCCACCTGACATGTGGTGATAATCAAATACACGTGACCACTGACGATGGAAGTGTAGCGGCTTCCGAAAGTCGCGCTACTCTGTTCTGCTATGTACGTTGGAAAATTAAGTTGATGTTAATTTTTCCCTTGTTCCTTGGAATATTAATCATGCCCAATTCTTTCTGAATATAAGGTTACGAACCTTGGCCTAATAATCAATTTGAATTCAGAAAGCAAATACTTCCGAAATAATAATCATATTAATAAACAATTAGCTACTGGCTTGACATTATCACATGTTTACATGTTCATATATACTTAAGTATAAAATCAAACCAAAAAAGTTTGTGTTGAGTAGAAGAAAAATCAGAAAATGGGAATGAAGAAAAATAAACCGATGGCAACGCTGGGAAAGTGCAATTATTTACCGGTAAACTTTTTATATACATATATAGATAACATGCCCATAACACGGAGAGAACTATATAATGTGTGGATTGCCGAAATGGAAAGCAAAGAAAGGGTAGAAGTTGTCATTAGCTATTTTCTTACGGAGATTAACGTATTCAATTAACGAAAGATGGATAAAAGCAAAAAGATCTAAGAAATATTTTGAAGACTCCAACAAAACTTGGTTGAATGGAGTATTTAATCTTCCTTCTGAAAACGTGATTAAAATTCCAGAGGATTTAGGGATCCAACCGTCAACGTCAAATTTTGGTAGACCTCGATCAGATTTTTCATGTAAATCTGAAAAAGGGAAGCGCTTGGAAGTGTCGACCTTAGTTAGTGGATGTTCACCTGAGAAACTAGTTTTCGCTACTGGCATTAGTCTTTATAAATCTGGCAAGAGGGATGCTGCCGCGATTCTAAAGAACATAAATGAATCTCCAACGAGAGCAACTAAAATTAAAAAAATTGTTAATGCACAATCTAAGGAAGCAGTGCCATATACAGATGGAGAAGCATTACGTCTGTTTATCGATGGAAAATATACAAAAGCAAGTTATAATGCGATGCGTACTGGTGCTAAGATCCGTAACGCGGATATATACCCATCGTATCATAGAATTTTGAAAGCTAAAGAAAAGTGCTACCCAAGTAATGGAATAAAGGTATCCGATGTAATAGCAGAAGTGCCTCTGCAGGACTTAGTTGATCACACTTCATGTAGAATTTTACAGTTACAAAAAAAGGTAATAGAGGAATTCAATTATACGGAATTGACTTTGATTTATAAATGGGGATGTGATGGCAGCAGTGGCCATTCAACCTATAAGCAAAACTTTAGTTCAAACGAATTCCGTAAAACAGATGAATATTTGTTTGCAATTTGCTTGGTACCTTTGCAGCTAAAGTACGATAACCATATTATATGGGAAAACCCACGTCCATCATCTACACGTTTTTGCAGGCCGATTAAACTGATTTTTGAAAAGGAAACAAAATCTTTGATTCAAGATGAAACTAATTACATACAAAATCAAATTAATGCAATAGTGTCAACAGTTTCTAACATTGAAGATAAAACAGTTATTGTTAAACATGTGTTTTATTTAACATGATTGATGGCAAGGTTTTCTCAATTCTTAGCGATTCCTCTACTCAAAGATGTGGTATTTGTGGAGCAACGCCAACCGTTATGAATAAATTGCAGGAAATTAAAGCCTTGAATGTAAGGGCCAATCTTTACGAATATGGGTTATCGACATTGCATGCGTGGATAAGGTGCCTGGAATGTGTATTGCATATATCTTACAAATTTGAAATTAAAAAATGGCAAGCTCGTAGTGAGTCGGATAAAGCTTTACAAAAGAAAAGAAAAGATGAAATAATTAGCGCTCTGAAATCAGAAATGAATTTGCTTATTGATATTCCTAAGCCGGGAGAAGGAAGCACAAATGACGGTAATACCGCTAGAAAATTTTTTCAACAACCTTCCTTAGCTTCTCAAATAACAGGAGTGAATGAAAGTTTAATAAAAAGACTAGGAATAATTTTGAGAACTATGTCATCTGGTTATGCAATTAATGTGGAAGCATTCCAAAAATATGCGATGGATACTGCGGAACTATACGTAGAACTGTATGAATGGTACTATATGCCATCGAGTGTCCACAAAATTTTGATTCACGGCGCAGACATAATTCAAAATGCGGCACTACCGATAGGAATGATGTCAGAGGAAGCACTAGAGTCTCGAAACAAAGATTTTAGATTTATTCGCGAACATCACACTAGAAAAATGTCACGAGAGAAAACAATGGAAGATCTTTTCAATTATTTGCTTCTGTCATCAGATCCATTAATTTCATATTTTTCAACAAAGCCATTTCTTAGCTCTCGAAATGAAGAACTATTAGGTGATGAAGACATTTCGTTACTTTTTGATCCTTTCATACAGGAAGATGTAGAATAATTTAAATAAATGATTATTATTTTAAGTATATATTAATATTCTTATGTTGTTTTGTATATTAGTGCAATATATCCATCCGAACCTAGTGGAGTACCCAAGGGAGCATATTGGTGGTGGGGTCTCCTTTGTTATGTGTTAAATTTGAATGAAACTTTTTACTGAAAATTTCGTAATTATTACAAAGAATTTGTTATTTTAAAAATTTTCATATATATCTTCAATCTTAAAAAGAGGTGCCCGAAACCATCTTTCGAGTAGTCCTTCAAAATATTGCCGAAATGGGTATTCGGCACCTCTAAATTAATACATTAATATTTAGTACATTTTCATATTCTTAAAAATGTCATAAAAATTGCCACGCCTATTTCACCTACAACGCCCATTTTTGGTACAAATAATGCTTTTAATAACAAATACATAATTCCAAAATTTCATACTTATAGCTGCTTCTGAAGAGAAGTTATGACTTTTTTCCAGCTAGATTGGCGTCTTGGACCACTGTGCGATGGAAGTGTAGCGGGTTCCAAAAGTGGCGCTACTCTGTTCCGCTGTGTACGTTGAAAAATTAAGTTTATGTTAATTTTTCCCTTGTTCCTTTGAATATTAATCATGCCCAATTCTTTCTGAATATAACGTTACGAACCTTAGCCCAATAATCAATTTAGATTCACAAAGCAAATACGTTCGAAATAATAATCATATTAATAAGAAATTGAGTATATTGCACTCATTTGGCGGGGGGAAATTGAAACATTTAAATATTTAAAGGGAAAATGTATTTAAGATAAAATTTCATTTGCCGTATTTCTGTAACGGTATCTAACATGACTTGGAAACTTTGACAGATTGTTCAAATGATCGTGAATAATCTATTTTTACCGGAAATTCAGTTTTCCGTTAGTTTAGATTATGTTGTTACGATTTTTGCGGTTTTAGTTCGATATGTACATTAAAATTTTCATTATCAGATCACTAACAATCTTAAGAAATAAATCGTATTACGTATCGCACTTTTTTAACAATACTGTAATAACTCAAAATTTGTAAGTTTATCACTTTTACCGAATACATATCGACATTATTTATTCATATCTACCAAATGTAAAAATTTTGTATTGTTCTGACCACTACTTCACCAAAAAAACAGTTATCTTTTTCGTAAAATAAATTGTTTCAAATTAACTTGATTTTTTTTAATATTTTGAGATGTGACTGTTTTCATGCTTCAAATGTTCCAATTTATCAATTTTTATCAAGGTAGATTAATAAGGTATAATCATCGGCAGATTGACGTCAAAACTGGGTCATGTGTTCACTGGGTAACGAATAATATACTAAGTTTTTCGTCTGTACTGAAATTTTCATAATTTTGAGTTATTGCAGTATTGTTAAGCAAGTGCGATATGCACTTTGTAAAAACAAATTTTAATTTTAAAACTATTTTTAATTTACAGAATTGTGTTAAATCAAAAGCTTTAGCATCCGTTTTGGCTGTTCGTAATGTTACAAAAAAGGAAGCTATTGAAGCAGTGGAAAGAGTGTTTCCTAAATGCTATAATGACTTAGAACCCATTGGACGTCGTATAAGACGTAATTCTCCAGACCAACATAGGGCCTACATGGAGGGTCCTATGTATGGATATGACGTTTATTAGATAAATTAGCAAACTTATAATGAATATTTCAATCACAGTCTAACCAGACGAGGCACGAGCCGGAAGATATTGCCGTCTCAGCCGAAGTGACCAGCATCACAAAAGAGAAATAAGAAAGCACTAGTTTTGTTTTACTCATACATTTGTAAAATGTGCAACACTTTTAATTGGATAAAATGAAACATCAACACGTAATTGTTGTCTCTTTCTCAACTGGCAGAAAAAGCTGATTTGGGCAATTTTGACCTGGCAAAGTTGACGTGTCTGGTTAGACTGTGATTTCAATAAGTAAATATGATTTTTGTTTTTCTTTTTTAAATTACTGTGTTCTTTATTTACGTATGTACATTAAGGTGAGTCGTTTCAGAAAAAAGTTAAGTGGCCCCCTGAAGATAAACTTTTGCATTTTCGTGTTTTGGGATAACCGTTAATTCCATAAAAAATTGCTTTCGTAGCATACAAAAATAAAAAAAAACATTCAAATTTTCACGCACAAGCCCACTAACACATCGCACAAATCACAAGAAATTGAAAAGTTTCAATTACTTGTGATTTGTGCGCGCACAGCCCCATTAACGAGTAACAAGACGTCGAGCACGAACAAATCACACACACATATCTCTCGTGTGTGGGCTGCTTTAGTCAGTTGGACCATTTTTAAAAAAAGGTTACTATTTCCATTTTTCAAGATCATTTTTTTTCTGCTTAACATCATTCAGTTTGACTTAAAGGTATCAAAACTCGATGGCAAAGTGTACAAAATCTTACCCACTACATAATAATAAGTCTGGCAATCGATCTACACATATGGTCAAAATAATAAGTACATACCTATTTATTTTTTTCAGGATGTGCTCCTCTACTTTCTTTTGAATTTATTATGTCAATCTAATTATATTTGAAGACTTTCAATTAGGACACACCGAATTCAACCGAAGACGATGCGAAAATCTTTTTCCCCTTGTTCTCGCCACTCTTTTTTGTCGAGGTCGTGTTATCAGTTGGTCAAAAAAATAAGTACGTTGTACATTTTTTTTCTATGGAGTGAACATTTTTTAAAAAAGGGTTTTTATTTTACTTATTGAGACATTTAATTTAAGTAAAACTCAATAGAAATTCATGAATAAATGTACCGGAAAATCCATGGTAGGGCTGGAAGAGAGAATAGTGGTGTGCAGCTCAACAAACGCGACAAAAATTCGGCGATCAATCGCTAAATCTGTGACTAGATCACAGTATATTAATTTAGCGATTTCTAGGGCCAGAACATAGTGCGGAAAATTGCAAAAGGTTAAAGAAAACGCCTCCGATAACATAAAAAGAAATTGCCAGTATTACAAAAATGGGCCCCTTTATATAATGAAAGGAAATTTTAGCCGGTATTTTGAATGTTATATAATCTCGAGTCGTTCGGCGAAGTCTTAAACATCCCAAATTATCGAGACCAAGAGCCCAAAAAGTTTCTCTGATTAGGACAAAATTTTTTCAGAGATGGATCATGCTACACAGTAAATCAGCTGGTCCAGATTAGTAGGTGCTAAAATATTATAGGAACTGGTCCAAATCGAAATTCTTTCCATGGGCATAAAAATATTTCGATATTATGCCATTAAGAAATTATTTTATTTCCGTTTCAACGCTGCACACGATATTACGATATTTCGTCTCACCCATTATCCTGTGCTGATTTCATGCGTAATCCCGTCTCCAAAATTTTTTTTCCGAAGCAAATAAATTTTTACTGCTATTTTTCTATAGTGTAGGATGTGACAGACATTTTCAAATGGCTCGGCCAGATATCACATTGCGTATATCCACAGAAATTGTCCTTTGTAAAATTCCTTTGTTATTCATTTTTACGAGAGTAGCAATGTGAATATCCGCCATGGGCGGCATATTTTTACGCCATTCGGGCTTGTACCACTTATTTTCATCCCTAGAGCACACTAAGCAAAAAAAACTATTTATTTAGAGGATGGACAATTGGTTGAGAGGACTTTCGCCCAGTTTTAAGGCTCAATGTCATTGCTTTCACTTTATGCTTTTTTCGGCCCAAATATTAATCTATTTTTATTCGGCTTTGTTAAACTTAAATACTTTTATAAATAACATAACAAATATTTCCTCAAGAAAAATCTTTTCATGCAAAAACAAAAAAAAATTACAATGTACTTATTATTTTGACCAACCAAAATCAGGACCTCAATACACAATTAGCGCAAAACTTCAAACAAATAAAATTTTCGGATCGATTTTATAATTATATTAGTGTTGTACAATTAGGTGTATCGAAATATTATAAAATTTATATATTAAATTAAAAAAAAAAACAGGAAAGTACACACAAAAAAAATTCATAGGTTATAATTCCTAAAAATATGATATAATTCTAAGTGAAAGGATAGAATGGCATTTACTAAGTTTTTTAGGTAATTTAACAAAAATTTTAGTTGATTTAAATTTTCGAAAAATCAACTAAAATATTTGTTAAAACTACTTAATTTTCTTTAATTACCTATGATAACAAGGTAAAATTATTCATTAATTTTTGGTAAATTACCAAATATTTTAGTTTACTGCACTATAGTTTTTGGTAAATTATGATTTTTCTAAAAATCACTATTTATGTAATAAAAAACGTATCGTATTTTTTTTAGTTTTATTTGCTTATAAACACATAAATGTAACAATATGTAATAAATAATAAAAATTCAATAATAACACAGGTCTTCCAACTTGTTTCAATATAGCAATACGTAACACCAGTATATACAAAATCAACAGTTCTGAAAAGAAAAAAGTAAAACAATTGTTTAAAAATTCTGTCAAGTTTATTAAACGTTTAACGGTGCTTTTAAGAATGTACGATCAAAAGTTAACTTGGATTTTAACGGCGTGTTTTGCATGTCGAACTAACCGTTATAGTCAACGTTAACTTTTAATCATACATTATGAAAAGGGACGTAAAAGATGATAAAACACCACATGTTTAGTAGGCATACATATGTGTTTCATGTATGACTGTAGGAAGTGATATTAAGCTTAGTCTAGACGGTATGTTGAATCAGCAAATGTATGCTAAAGCCGGGGCACATAGAATCCGTCGTACGTTATACGTCGCCTTTTTCAACTGACATTAACGTAACGACGGAGGAGGTTGACACAATGAGTACTTTGTTGACGGATATTAAAACAACTGTTTTTTCTTCGCATGTTTCTGCAGATAAATTTGATTTTATTTATTTATTTTATTTGTTTTTATTGTTTTATTTAATTTTTGGTGCCAAACAGCAGAAAAAACTAAATCGAAACAAAGCAAAAAACCAACTGATAGCTGTCAAAGTACTCGACGTACGTTAAAAGTTGGCCAACTTTAGTACTTTGCGTTGACGGAAACGTACCGAATGTGACTAAGCTCATAAGAAAACATGTATTTCAACTTAGTTGTCAGTTGAAAAAGGCGACGTATAACGTACGACGGATTCTATGTGTCCCGGCCTTAAGACTCACATGCTTTAAAATAACAACAAATGCGTCTGTCAGCATATTCAATATGCTAAGCGTCTACACGGTATGCTGAAAGTATCAAATTTTTTGAAGTCAACATATAACAGCAAATGATATGTCAACATATTAGTTAGCATACAATTTTTGCGTCTACATGATATGTTGAATTCCGTATGATGATATATATGCAGAGTCCTGCAAACATTTGTTTATAAACTTCAAATAAGTTTTACAATACTCTTTCTTTATTACTTATTTCTATCAATTATCGCTTTTATTGCAAAATTAGTATTTTTAGTGCAAAATGAATTTTTAAAAATAAAATATAGTAGCTCTGTTCAATAACTGAAAATTGTTAATAATTGTTAATAGTTTTCACTGAAAAGTGTTCACGTACCGAACACTTCTAGTAATAACTATTAACAATTGTTAACAATTTTCAGTTATTGAACAGAGCTAATATCTACGATGTATATATCACTAGCATAATTCTGAAGAACGCAACAAATTGGAAAATACGCGATAAATTGCTAAAATGTGTTGAAGAAATGGCTGAAGTCAAGAATACCAACGCTGTTGAAAATTAAAATAATAATAATCATGAGGTAATAGCCTTTTTTAATCTTAGTCTAGACGGTATGTTGAATCAGCAAATGTATGCTAACACTCATATGCTTTAAAATAACAACAAATGCGTCTGTCAGCATATTCAATATGCTAAGCGTCTACAGGTATGCTGAAAGTACCAAATTTTTTGAAGTCAACATATAACATATCAGTTAGCATACAATTTTTGCGTCTACATGATATGTTGAATTCCGTATGATGATATATATGCAGAGTCGTGTAAACATTTGTTTATAAACTTCAAATAAATTTTACAATACTCTTTCTTATTACTTATTTCTATCAATTATCGCTTTTATTGCAAAACTATTATTTTTAGTGCCAAATAAATATTTAAAAAGAAAATATAACATCATCGATGTATATATCACTAGCGTTGTTCTGAAAAACGCCAAAAATTAGAAAATACGCGAAAAATTGCTCAAAT
This sequence comes from Panzeria rudis, assembly GCA_956483635.1. Taxonomy (NCBI): domain Eukaryota; kingdom Metazoa; phylum Arthropoda; class Insecta; order Diptera; family Tachinidae; genus Panzeria; species Panzeria rudis. The sequence goes on along the minus strand of OY101449.1, from coordinate 90,559,105 downwards.
GTGTTGAAGAAATGGCTTAAGTCAAGAATAGCAACGTTGTTGAAAAATAAAAATAATCATGAGGTAATAGCCCTTTTCTGACAAAAAATTTTTGTGAATTTTTTTCGGCGCTCTCTTTTGGTTTCGGAGTTAAGGGGCTCAAAACTCTTATTTTCAATTGGCCATAACTCCTACAATTCTTCATGGATAATCGATATGTATATCATTTTAAAGTGCTATAAAATACTTTTCTACTGGTATATAAATTTTTTTAATACATTAATCCATTGTGAGCCAAATGCAATTTGAAAAAAATTAGCCCGACTTTTTACGTAAAAACACCGTTATCTCAAAAACTTACCCACTTTCTTGAAAGCTATCACTAATGAAATACGGGATATATGCAACTTCAAAAATGAGTTTTAAAAAACATATATTTTTTCGAGGCAATCTCCATGTGTGCATTGGTATTTATATGAAAAATGCTGTTTAGTTTAGGAGATGCTAAAATTTATAACAGGTTTTTTGCTAGGCAAAACATTTTTCCTCAGCGAAGCCACTATTCGACATACATAGAGGAGAAAATTCCTAAGCCCGGCCAAAGGCCGGTTAGTCAATCATTCTTTACTCAGCAAAACCGCCATTCGACACAGATAATGAAAATAAGTATATCAAATGAAAGCTGGGAAGGTTGTCTACAAAATTATATACATTCTTAAGTATCGATATATTGGTAATTTTTTCAGATAACGGTGTGTTTACGTAAAAAGTCGGTTTAAAAATGTTTAAAACTGTATTTGGTTCAGAATGGGTTAACGGATATCAAATTGGGTTGACGGGTATAAACCAGTAGAAAGGTATTTTATAGCGCTTTAAAATGATGTGCATATCGTTTATACCCGTGCAGAATTGTAGGAGTTATGGCCAGTTCAAAATAAAATGTTTGAGCCCCGTAACTCCGGAACCAAACGAGAGCGCCGAAAAAAATTCACAAATATTGTTTGTATAAAAAGTGCTATTACCTCATGATTTTTTCTTTTTAAATATTTATTTCTTTTTAAATATTTATTTGGCACTAAAAATAATAGTTTTGCAATAAAAGCGATAATTGATAGAAATAAGTAATAAGAAAGAGTATTGTAAAATTTATTTGAAGTTTATAAACAAATGTTTACACGACGCTGCATATATATCATCATACGGAATTCAACATATCATGTAGACGCAAAAATTGTATGCTAACTGATATGTTGACATCATTTGCTGTTCAAAAAATTTGGTACTCTCAGCATACCGTGTAGCAGAGACTTGCGCCGAGGGGTTTTGATCGGCGGCGGCTGGCTGGGAAAAAATAGTCGGCGGCGGTTCAAACTCGGCTGAAAAACGGCTGGAAATGCACATGGATATATACTAAAAGTGAAAACTTTAATTTTGTTGTTAAAATTAGTTTTTCTTTTTCATACAAATTCTTCATCAAACAAAATGCATAGAAATTAAGCACGCTTTGCCTCTCAAAAATGTTTAAATTGTTATGAAAACTAAAGCAAATTTATAAAAATTTTGTTGCTCGTGTGGTCGGAGTAAGCTTGCCAGACAGGCTTGATTTGGCTTGATTGTCAAGCTTTTTTAAGGCTTGTCCAGATTCAAGCTATAAAGCTGTTTGTCAAGCTAAAAATTAATTTCTCTTCTGTTTGCAATTTTATGCATGAACATCAATTATATATTTTACCGTTGGAATCTAATTCATGAATCATGCTAGAATTATTCGGATAATTATGATAATTTAAGTATATTGAAACAAACGTCTATACCTGATTTATTTGTATTATGATAAATGGAAAATTCTATATAGGAAAAACAGATAAGATAAAGCAGGTAATTTTTCAATATAAAGTTTGACATTTGTCATGATAAAAATATATCAGGTATAGATAGACATAGGGTAAAGCAAGGCGAATTGATACCAGGTGGCCTTATTAGTGAATATGAGCTTCACCAAAATGTCAAACTCTATGTAAAAAAAAAATAAATAAAAACTTTTTATATATGCATTTCACATGACAGATAGGTAAAGTTCAGTTGTTGCTGTACTAATAAGGCCACTTGGTACTAATATGCTTTGCGGTAAAGGTTACAATGAAAGTCTCTCTAATAAATTTTGAAATGTAATTTTCACTTTTGCAAAGAACTGTCGTACCTTTATTAAAAATAAAATAATAATGCGTTTGTAAAGAAAGAGAAATAATGTAATTTCCAGAATTAATGATAAGAATTAATTTTAATGAAAATTTAATTTTTTCAATATTTTTTTGCAAACAAATTAAAGTAAAGAAATACCATATATATGTGGGAAAAAATAAAAATTCTTATGAAATAAAAAACAGGACCCAAGCCTAGGTCGCAGAGTAATGCATACAAAAATATATTTCTTTATCTTACTCTACGTCTCCACCTAACCATAGACTACTAACTAGAACCGTCACTATACAACAACATAACAAAGATTGTGTGAGAGGAAACGCAAATCTTATTTTATAATGTGGTTTCTAATTTGACTATGTCCTTCATATTATCTTAGTAAGAGCACTTAACATGTAAAACTGCACAACAAATGATAACAGCCTCTTTTAGCTGTTGTAACTTGAAGTTATGACTGCGTTGTTATAACAATAGCACTAACAACTATGTTATAACCTGAAAAAAAACATTAACTTGAGTGGTCTACACTTAACATTAACTTGAAGTTAATGTTAAGTTAGGTGTAGACTGCAAATTACTAAAATAATGCTTGAACAAAAATTATGAAAACCCGTAAAAAAAAGTAGAAGCGGAAATTAAAAAAAAAAACAATCGGCGGATTATTTTAAGCCGTTTTTGAGCCGAAAAACGATCGTCGGTGGCGGCTTCCATTAAGCCGATTTTAGCCGCAAGAAAAATCGGCGGCGGCTGTGGAAATTAGTCGGCGGCTCGGCGTAGCCGCGGCTCAGCCGTCTCGGCGCAAGTCTCTGCCGTGTAGACGCTTAGCATATTGAATATGCTGACAGACGCATTTGTTGTTATTTTAAAGCATATGAGTGTTAGCATACAGCCAATCAGCTTCGTTCACCGTTATTGGATCATGGTAGTCAGAGTAACAAGCCAATCGGCGGCTAGTCGCCGCCGGTCCTTTTTCTCCAAACCGCGCCGCCGCCGATTGACTTTTGTTATAAAAAACAAATATTTTTCGTGAAATATGAAAATTTTTTTGCTAAAAAAATTATTGAAAAAATTTTTTTATAAAAAAAATGTTTCCAGTATATTATCGTTGCAAACGCCGCCGCCGCCGATGAAAAGGCCTCGGCTTGGAACTCTGATGGTAATTTGAACAAATAAAGTATAAACTCAGTACTCTGTGGTTCTAATTATTAGAATCTAATATAAAATGTTGCCAAAATCATCGGTATCAGCGCTACAAGAATATTGCTCTAAACACAAAATATCACCACCAGTCTACGACTACATAGATACAGAGGAAGGCGGCGCATTTGTCTGCAGGGCTAGCGTAATGGATGTTGAAGCTGATGGTACTGGAAGATCCAAAAGGGATGCAAAGCATTTAGCTGCCCATAACTTGATTAAGAAATTGCGAAAAGAATGCCCAGGCTTAGATGAGATACAAAAGGTAGAACATTTGAAACCGCCAGCAACGGATATGATTGTAATATTACGGGATTATTGTGTACAACATGAACATCCATTGCCGGTTTTTGAAATAATACAACAAGGCGGAACACCAGACACTCCTGAGTTCGTAGCATTGTGTAGTTTAGCATCTATAAAACGGTATGGAGTGTCAGAAAAGAAGAAAGATGCAAAACAAATAGCTGCCATGGCTATGTTGAATGTCATATCAGATGTAAGTGATTTAGAATCTTTTGCTTATTTAATCAATTATTTATCAGTCATGGGCCCTATGCTCCAATGGGAGTTAAAGGAAATTATATATTGGGGCCCATTTCTGCAAATTACAAGTACAACAAAATACCCAAAAAACAACAATAAATGTTGTAAAAGTGGCTATTTTCCTAAAACCATGTTTACAATGCGTCAATAAAGTATTAATACCGTATTGATTCATTGAAAAATTAGTTTGTGTTTTTGTATATGATTATTTGGAACGTATTTGCTTTGTGAATCCAAATTAATGGAACAAATCAAGTTTAGCTACGTAGCTAAAAAAAGTATCCTATCCGATAGGGAATCAAAATACAGTAAAATTCGCTTATAGTGCACTGCCTCATTTGCCCCCGTTTTGTGGACTTAAAGGCGAATTGGACTATATCTTGATTTTTATATAAGCCAATTTGTGGCTTATATGCGAATCCCCACATAATTATTTCTTTTAACAAGGAAAAAAAACACGTTAAGAAATTACTTCCTTATTTACTCAATTCACAATATTGCAATTAAGATTGCTAAAATAAAAACAGTTTTACTTCAATATGAGTAATATTTTCATAAAAATTATGATTACTAAATATATTATTTTTGACTTTTGCATTTTGGATTATATCTTCCATAACTTGCATATATTTAAGATATTTCAAACCAAATCTTGGTGGCGTATAAGCGAAAATGGAGTATAGGACTAATGGACTAAAAAAAATATTTTGCATGTATTTTACTTTATCACAAAGGGACCATTATTATTGGACCCAAGTGGGCTGGAACCCTTTCTTTATAATTTTCACCAGCGACGTGATAACCATGTATTTTACTTATAGATGACAGAAAAACTAAAATGTTGGAATATATCGCTATAAGCGGTGTGGCTTATAAACGAATTATACTGTATAAGAAAAAAATGTCAGCGAGGCTTGGTTTCCGAGTTATGGGCCTCTGAAGTTCCAGTAGAAAATGTGATTATATGGTGTATTTTTCATACTTTTTGGGTAAAGTTCGGTAAAATGAGAGCAAACACATATTTTTCTCATAGAGATACAAAAATGTACAAAAGTACGGGAACGCAAAAAACCAAATTTCTATCCCGAAAAATTACATGAAAGTGTTGCGAAAATAAACATACCAATAAAAACCAACACAATGATTTTTAATGCGTTTTTCCAGTTTTAGGTATTTTTATAAATACATATAAATGTATTTTGCTTTGAATTTTGGGCAATACTACGGTTTCCTCGGCGCCGCTATCTGACTATGGTTTCTTATAGAAGTCGATATCGAATCGACTCGAATTTTTTGATATCTCGCTACGTTTTCGAGATATCGACGTTTAAAGTTTGAATTAAAAAAAATTTTTGGTTTTTTTTTATGATTTGGAAATTCTCCGTGCCCCCTTGCCATACAAGGGATGGGAGGTTTACTTGGATGTACCGTAGGTTATACCGCCATCAACAATTTCTAAAAGGATTATCTTCCAAGATAACTCCAAGCGACGTATACCGTCGCACACGAAGCCGGAACTCCAAAAATCCACTCCTTGCTTCTTCGCAATTGAGTTTTTGTTTGGTTCTCCAACCAATTATAAATATATATTTATTTTTGTTTGGTTCTCCAACCAATTAGTCTATGTCCATACGAGTCAACTTTTGAGTTTATGGGTGAGAGAGGTGAGAAGATAGGGAAGGGGTACACTGCTTCATGTACATGCAACTCTCTTGTTTTCTTCTTCGTAATATTAAGCAACAACAAATTCTATGTAAAAAACAAAAGCTGCGCAGCAAGAGTTTCATTATATGGACACGAATGCAACTTCAAAAGAAAATTTAAGAAAGTTGCAGAAGCAAAAGTTGCTTCATATGGACATGGACTTATTAACATTTTTCTTTATAACAGTTTTCTTGCATGTGGTTAATGGAAACCAACGGGATACTGCACGGTTTACCGTTAACCGACGCCAACCACTAATCAAATGCGGTGTGAGACGCAAAACTCTCGAAGGCCAATAAACGACAGTGGAATGGTTGCATTTACATATGATGTAATTGCAAACGACGCGTGATGTTGACTCGCCCAGAGCTGTTTCACAGATACACAGAATCCTCACTTTTGACAGCTAAAAAAGGTTGTTCTCATGTGTTATGCAGTTTTACATGTTGTTGTTGTGTTTACTAAGATTGTTTGAATGAGATAGTCAATTAGAAACCACGCTAGAAAATAAGATTTGCTTTCTCTTTAATACAATCTTCGTAATGTTGTTGTATAGTGAAGGGTCTAGTTCATGGTAGAATAATACAGGTAGTGGTGAAGCGTTAACGAACTTTTTTTTTTGGGGTTCCACTCTGTCAAAAGTTGTTTATGTTATACCAACACACACCCACACCAGAGACTTGCGCCGAGGGGTTTTGATCGGCGGCGGCTGGCTGGGAAAAAAAATCGGCGGTGGCTCAAATTCGGCTGAAAATCGGCTGGAAATGCACATGGACATGTAATAAAAGTGAAAATTTTCATTTTGTTGTTAAATTAGTTTTTCTTTTTCATACCAATTCTTCACCAAACAAAATGCATAGAAATTAAGCATTGCTTTGCCTCTCAAAAATGTTTAAAATGTTATGAAAAATAAAGCAAAGGCTTGATTGTCAAACTTTGTTAAGGCTTGTCCAGATTCAACCTAAAAAGCTATTTGTCAAGCTAAAAATTAATTTCTCTGTTCGCAATTTTATGCATGAACATCAATTATATATTTTACCGTTGGAATCTAATTCATGAATCATGCTAGAATTATTCGGATATATAATACATTATAATTTATGTATATTGAAACAAACGTCTATACCTGATTTATTTGTATCATGATAAATGGCAAATTCTATATAGGAAAAACAGATAATATAAAGCAGGTTATTTTTCAATATAAAGTTTGACATTTGTCATGATAAAAATTTATCACGTATAGACATAGGCTAAAGCAAGGCGAATTGATACCAGGTGGCCTTATTATTGTAAATGAACTTTACCAAAATGTCAAACTCTATGTAAAAAAAACTAAATAAAAACTTTTTATGTATGCATTTCACATGACAGATAGGTGAAGTCCAGTTGTTGTCGTACTAATAAGGCCACTTGCTATTAATACGCTTTGGGTTACAATAAAAGTCTTTCTCTAATAAATTTTTAAATGTAATTTTCACTTTTGCAAAAAGCTGTTTGCTGGGAACTATCAATGGAAATTCGTCGAGTCTATAGAAAATAATAAATTATATACAGATTAAGAGCTTCTTCTCAAAGATATTTCTAATTACTAAATATGGTCTAATTTAAAAACTGGACGAAGAGGAAATCTTCATAAATTAACTTCGTTTGTATTTTCGATTCCTATTAATAATGCGTTTGTAAAGAAAGAAAAATAATGTAATTTCCCGAATTAATGATAAGAATTAATTTTAATGGAAATTTAATGTTTTCAATATTTTTTTGCAAACAAATTAAAGTAAAGAAATACCAAATATATGTGGGAAAAAATAAAAATTCTTATGAAATAAAAAACAGGACCCATTAGGAAGTAAGTAATATAATCCAAATATGGCAGAGCCCTGAAGGAACACATAAGAAATACAAACGAATTGATAATTTTCTCCTTTTTTAAGTCGGATAATGAATATTTATTCTTTTGAATAGTTTTTGACAGTTTTTGGCAGTTCGTCTTAGTAAATCAAGCTTTTTTTCTCTAAATGTCAAGCTTTTTCACAATTTTGATCTGGCAAGCCTAGGTCGCAGAGTAATGCATACAAATATATTTTTCGTTATCTTACTCTACGTCTCCACCTAACCATAGACTACTAACTAGACCCGTCACTATACAACAACATTACGAAGATTGTATGAGAGGGAACGCAATTCTTATTTTATAATGTGGTTTCTAATTTGACTATGTCCTTCATATTATCTTAGTAAGAGCACTTTGTATGTAAAAATGCACAACACATGACAACAGCCTCTTTTAGCTGTCAAAAGTGAGCATGCTGTTCCTAACTTGATATGCTGTTGTAACTTGGAGTTATTACTGCGCTGTTAAAACAATTGCACTAACAACTATGTTATACCCTGAAAAAAGCATTAACTTGAGCGGTCTACACTTAACATTAACTTGAAGTTAATGTTAAGTTGGGTGTAGACTGCAAATTACTAAAATAATGCTTGAACAAAAATTATGAAAAAAAACATAAAAAAGTAGGAGTGGAAATTAAAAAAAGCAATCGGCGGATTATTTTAAGCCGTTTTTGAGCCGAAAAATGATCGTCGCTGGCGGCTTCCATTAAGCCGATTTTAGCCGCAAGATAAATCGGCGGCGGCTGTGGAAATTAGTCGGCGGCTCGGCTTAGCCGTCTCGGCGCAAGTCTCTGGTAAACACACACATGTGAACATATACATTTTTTTCAAATTTTCTTTTGTGCTTTTTGACAACCTCGAACCTAAACAACAATAAAAAGCCGTGTTGTTTTTGCTGTTGTTGGGTTGTTGTAGCTTCGCTACTACCTAGTATAATTCTACCATGGTCTAGTTAGTTGTCTATGGCTGTTTTACGAATATTTTTGTTTTGTTTTTATTAGTGAATGTAAGCAGGGTGACCGTTGAAAATGTTTAAAAAGTGGCACAAAAAGGAGATGTTGAGGAAAAAAGTAGCACCAAAAAGGGGATTCTTCGAAAAAAAGGGGCAACTTTTTTTAAAAAGGGAACAATTGAACCAAATTCTAGCATTTAATGCATTTCTAGGGCATATAATGCTTTTGAAATAAAATTAATAAATTATGATATTTTTCTATCTAAAAAGAAAGTTTTCAGCACCAACGAAGTACGCCGCTTTCTAACGACTTATTTAAACAACACATGCCTACATACGTAGTTATTAGTGATGCTACGAACATCAATTTTAAATACTCGCGAATACGAATATCTAAAAAATATTCGCCGAATTCGAATACGAATGTTCAACCTAAATAGTTAGTACCACTGAATATTTCAAAATTAATTGAAAAAATCTACCCTTTTGCGTCAATAACAATAAATTGAGAAAAACTGTCACATTACTGTAGGTATTTCACATTATTATGATATTCCAATGACGGAATTTGAAATTATTAACAGCACCTGAATGCCACTTTTTTAATTTTTTTGGTGGAAAGTAAATAACGGAAAATACGAGCTTCTTTTACCTTTACCCAGGCAATATTTAGTGACACCAGCGGCGAGTGTTCCGAGAGAGCGAATGTTTAGTGCTGCGGAGCTTATTTACTAGGGTATTCATTTTAATCGACTTTTCAATTGTTCGATTAATCAATTAGTCGAAATTGAGGTTTTTAAATTACTTGAGCAATCGAGTAAAACTTTTATTTCGTTCGAGTTATTCGAGTAAGCTTTACTGCTAAAAATTGTTCGAGTTAATCGGAAAATGTTTGAATTTAATCGGTTTTTTGTACGTTTTTGTGGACAAAAATAAAACAAAACAAGTTTTTTCGCGTTTTTATTTATTTTAATAATAAAAACAAAAGAAAACACAACATTTCTACATAAATTAGATCATAAACTGATCCTTTAAAATAGTTTTTTTTTAACTCTTCAAATGTCGAGCTTTGAGAACATTTTGCGCCAGGAAATATTTGGTACCATTCCGACCAGTCCTGTATTCAATGCAGAATAAAAATAATCGAAATTTTAATAACATTAATATAAATACGGTTACTCTTTGGAATTATTTGCCCAAAAAAACGTAACCACTACTTTTGCTCAGATTTAGTTTGATTTAACTTGTTTTTTATATCACAAAATAAGTTATGCTGCAAAAAGCTATTTTTATATTATTTTTAATAAATGCGAACCCATATTAAAAAAAAAATATTGCAATTAAAAGAAATAGAATTTTAACTTGTCTGTGAGGTACGTTTTTTTCGGCAAATATTTGCCAAGTGTGACCGTACCTTAAGGTTTTTATAATTCCGAACATTTACGAAACATTTCAAATAATTTTTGTTTGGTGTTTATATTTCCAAATTTGAAGTTGAATTCTTCTCCCTATTATTGAAATGGCCATAGGAACTAGCTAATACCCCTCCATAATCAATTTCAATGTATTTGAATTAAAATTTAATATTTTACTTAGAAAGTAAAATATTAAGTCGTGCAGACTGGCCAGCAATCAAGAAGTGGGTCGATAATGAAATTAGGAATCAGCACATTGATCAAACTGTAAGTAATTCTGATGGCCTAGAGCTGTCTCTAAGTAAATTGATAATAATCGCTAGCGAATCTCTTAATCAAATTCCTGCCGGTAGGAAAAATTCCTGGCAGAGAGAAATCTTCGAAACTAGTAAATTTTTAATTAGACAGAGAAATGAGTACAATCGCAAATTTCAAAGATGTAGGGATTTAAGTCAGCGAACTCAAATAGATTGCATATTAAAGCAATTAAATAGATTAATTAAATTCCATCTTATTAGAGACAAAAATGAATGCTGGTCAAAATTTGTATCAAAACTACCTACCGGTTCTAAAAAATTTTGGAAACTATCAAAAGCTATTAAAGGGAAGAAATCGTTTTGTACGGAGTTACACGTAAACAATGAAACATTAATAACCAGTGTTGAGAAGGCGAATGCATTGGCTGACGTTTTCGCAAGCTCACATGCCATTACTATTAATAATTCTTCACCTTTTGACCCTAAAGTTTCAAAATACATTCATCGCCTTAGCAGTGTCTCTGACTTTAGTGCAAACGCGGATCTAACAACTCTAGGTGAGATTAAATCACAAGTTATTCTGCTAAAAATTAACAAGGCTCCTGGTCTTGACGGCGTTAATTCTATTATTCTTAAAAATATGTCGGATTACTTCTTTGAAACGTTAAGTAATATATTTAATTATTGTTTACAAAATGAATACTTTCCTTATATTTTTAAAAAGGCTAAAGTAATTCCTATTCAAAAAGTTGGAAAAAATCCTAAATTACCCACCAGCTACAGACCAATCAGTATTTTGAGCCTAATAGATAAGGTTTTTGAAAAAATTATTCATAAGAGAATTTTACATTTTTGTAACGACAATGACATTATTAATAGTCAACAGTTCGGGTTCCGTAAGGAACTCTCGACTACACATCAGCTAAAAAGAGTTATTAACTTTATCGAAAATAATAAGCTTAATCGTAAGAGCAATGGTGTTTTATTTCTTGATATTGAAAAAGCCTTTAACTCTATTTGGCATGATGGCCTAGTGTTTAAACTCAACTCGTTTGGTTTTCCGATTTATCTTCAAAAGATTATTGGAAGCTTTTTAGACAATCGCATGTTTATTGTGTGCGTCGACAGTACTTTTTCCAGCGAGAGGCAAATACCTGCTGGTTTACCTCAGGGGTCGGTGTTATCTCCTACAATATACTCAATATATACGTCTGATATTGTAATACATAAAGATCATAAAGCTGCTTTTTATGCTGACGATAGTGCGTTTATTTGCTGCGGTAAAGTCTCAAATGCTATAATTAAAAGAATGCGAGACTGTCTGCATTTAGCACAGAAATATTTCGATAAATGGAAAATCAAAGTTAATGATATTCCCATATAATAAGTTACCTAAACGTTTACCAACTTTACATCTCAGTTCTAGAGGAATAAGTATTCCTTTAAAAGAAGATATTAAATATCTAGGAGTAATCCTAGATAAGAAACTTACCTTCAAGCAACAGGTAATTTACGTTTGCGATAAAGCAATTAAGTGCGGTCGTGCTCTGTATCCATTAGCCTGCAGGAGATCAAAGCTGAACTTAAAAAACAAGATATTACTTTATAAAATGTGTATTCGTCCCATTATGACCTACGCTTGCCAAGTATGGTATCACAAAGCAGCTAGAACACATACAAAGAAACTGTAAATAATTCAAAACAAGAATCTGAAAATAATACACAAACTATCTCCTAGATACTCAACTGAGTTACTGCACAAAAACTTTAATCACAAGATGTTTAATACATTTGCAGGGAAACTGACTCTGTCATTCAATGCGAAATGCAGAAGGTCTGAATCTGAGACTATAAGGGATTTGCTAAGCAACCACTGAGGTTCTTTTGTTTTGAAAGAATCTAGCTAGTGGTTGTTTTTAAAAAATTTCTTTTACTTTTTATGTATGCGCAAGGTTTTTTAAAGAACAACTTTTCCTTAATACTGTGATATCATTAGTCTTTTGTTTTTATATTCAATTAATTAGATGTTAATTGCTGTAGTACCTTTTCGTAAAATCTCATAACTTGTACATTTGTATTATACTAATTGATTTAAGAAAATAAAATTAAATTAAAAAAAAAATTATTGGGAAAAAGCACGTTAAAAATTAAAATTAATTGTTACTACATTATTTACTTAATTTTTTGATCATGCGGACTATTAGTATGAAATAACGTTCGAACTGAATGGCAAATTTCATATAAATTAAAAAATCTTTCCACTTTTTATTAAGAAATCTACAAAAACTCATTAAAAAAAGAAAATTTACATAAAATTTTTTAATCGAGTTATTCGAATAATCGACCTAAATTACTCGAATAAATTTTTACTCGAAATTTAAATTTTTTGTTTGATCGAACATTATTTGTCTTTAATTATTCGATTAATCGAGCAAACATTCGAGTGAATACCCTATTATTTACACACCGCGCAATAGGCTTGATGGAGAAAAGACTGCAAAAACTTTTATTTTTGAAGTTCAACATTCTTCTACTGAGCTTTGAGTCTTACTTTATCATGATTAATAAATTTATTTAACAGGACTTTACTCTTTAAATACCATGTCGTTGTGAAATATATTTTGCTTCTTTTTTCTTTACTAAAGAAGATTATTGTTTTGCGTTATAGAAAAATTTTTTTAGTAAAAATTAATATATGTTTAATTTTCAGTATTTTTTATGTATTTTTTTTTGGAACGTATTCACAAAATGTTCATGAAATATTTGCTTCAATTTGGCGAATACGAATGCGAATATCATGAAAGAGGCGAATATTCGGCGATTCGAATACGAATACGAATATTCGTAACATCACTAGTAGTTATACCTGTCTGCAAAGCAAAGAGATAACAAGTTCAATATAAAAATTTTAAATAGTGGTCCAAATAGACCATAGATGGCGGAGTTCTGAGAGAGCATACATAAAAAAATACAAGCAAATTCATAGTATTCTCCGTTTGTTGGTATCGGTCAAAAATAATTTTTGCTTTTATGTATAACAAACTTTTTAGTTTTTTTTTTAAGTTTTAGCACTAATGTTCGCGTGAATGTAAAAAATGACTATAGTTTTGAATAAAATCTTTCTTGGCTATCCTACAAAGAATGTATTTTGTAACATGCATGATTATTTGCGAAAACCAAAGATATATGGGGAAACGCCTTATTAGTTTCATTATAAAAATTCGTCAATCCAATTTTTCGAATTGCGTACAATTTCAAAACGTTATTACTGCATGCTTTTCATATAAGAACGTGTTGCTAGTTCTTGTTCGTGTAAGTGAATTATGGTCTTAGTTTCTAATAATTTTAGTGTAATGATGAATATTTATAGATCTCAACTCTTAAACTATTTCAAAATAATTTTTTATAAATAATGGATTCAGAAACACATTTTTGTCTTAAGATTTTTTATAACAACACTTTCGTACCTTAAAAAAACTCATATTTAAGCAAAAAGTATCACGTGATAAAAAAGGGGCAGAAACGGGCATAAAGTTATAAAAAGTTGCAGATTTAGGTAATTTTAAAAAAGGGGCACTAAAAGTGGCAACGCAGTTGAAAAAGTGGCAAATTGCTACTTTAGTCGCAAAACGGTCACGCTGCTGGTGCATAGACCTGTATTATTAGATCATGAATTAACCAATGCAGATATTTTTACGTAGAAATGCAACACTGTATTGTTTTTTCCCTTTATTTTACACACTTGTTCTTTTAGTTTTGAATAAACTTGTATAATTAGAAAAAGCGGTGGTCGTGTATTTTTATTCACAGAATATGAAACAGAATAGTCACTTTTGGCAGCTAAAAAATGCAAAATGTTCTTACTAAGATAATATGAAAGAGATAGTCAAATTAGAAACCACATTAGAAAATAAGATTTGCTTTCTCTTTCATACAATCTTCGTAATGTCGTTGTTAAGTGACGGGTCTAGTTAATAGTCTATGTTTTTATATAATAAGGAACTCGTAATTTGTGCATTAATTTTTTGTCCAGTTAAAACAGGTTATGGGCCCAGGACCCATACAAAAATAATACGTTCTATTTATTGTGATAAAAATAATAAATTAATAAAATGAATTAATAAAATTAATTCCGGATCAGTAATATCGATTTCGACAGGCCGCTACACCGTCTCATCAGCGTTCTTGTTCACTTTTACCCACTTATGAAGGCGGATGCTTTTTATAAGGAGACATCAGCTATTTAGCCATTTTTGTCACGAAATATAATACAAGAGTTTTTCTGTAAACTCTTACATTCATTTAATTGAACTTTAATTTTTGTTAGCCGAAGTCTCTATCTGATTAATCGAACACTCGCAAAAGCTCTTGTTTTTTGTTTGCTTTGATAGGCCTTTGTAATAATATGTACTGTTGGCTGAATAGTTAGCGTGTTTGACTACAAAACCTGAGGCCTGGAGTTCACGACTAGTTCCAGGCAAGCCAACAACATCATGCATTTTTCTCATGAGCATTGGTGTGTAATTGTGTTGGTTGTTGTTGGACTGTTAAAGTAATTAAGGCATAGGACTGATCACTTTGGCAGTACCGGCAGCTATTAATGCTAACATATCCTAATGCACTTCACAGCACCCTACTTCGTCGGTATTGTAGAACCGTCGGCGAAGTAAAAGAACTAATAAAATGACTACACAGCTTAAACAACTCAACAGCTCTACTTGACACCAGAGGGGCTTGCAACACTGCTCTACAAAAAACGCGCCATAGCAGGGTTTAAATAAATTAAGCTTTCTATCTCTCCCACTTCATCACCTGTTCTCTCTACACTATCCCTTTCCCAAAGAAGGTAACACATTAATTAATTAACTGGTAGGCATTAATTGCCTCATTGTGTTACTTTTCTTTAAAAAAAATCACTATTAAAGCTGGCTTTAGGGTTCCGTACACCAAAAGTGTAAAGGATCCCTTTTTATTTTAATTTTTTTTATTAACAAACAACCCGCGAAGCGATTAGATTGTCTGCGGAAAACAACCAGGGTCTATGGCGGGAATCGAACCCACGACCTCTGGACTGACCGATTAGCATCAATACTAAGACACAGGTGCATCCTATTGTTTTCCCTACGCTGTCCGTCCCTATGTCTGTCACAGGCTGGTTTCTCGGGAACCGTAAGAGATACGGACCTGAAATTTTCACAGAATATGTAAAACTTTGGCAGTTAAAAATTAACTGTTAAAAATTAAAGGGTGTTCTAAAGCAACGAAACATGTTGAAATACTAATGTAATATACAGACACTTGTGTATATACACGCACTATAAATTTTCAAAGTTAGTGTTAATTGGTGTAGCCTGTAGAATAGACTACACAAATTAACACTGATATTTAAAACTATAAAAATTAAAGGTGTTCTATCAGTTAATGTAATTTTGACTATGTAATTTATGCAATTTGCAGTATATTAGAAACCGTAAGAGGCAAACTCTTGAAATTGAAAAAAAACTGTAAAACTAAAAAATTCCAAAATTAAAAAAAATGTCAAAACGAAAAATCACCAAAATGAAAAAAGTGGTTAAAGGAAAAAACACAACAATTAAAAAAATCGGTAAAACACAAAAAATCACCAAAACTAAAAAGATCACCAAAAAACTTAAAAAAACGCAAAAAACCGAAACACTCATCAAAACGAAAAAAAACATAAAACCTAAAAAATCGCTAAAACTAAAAATATCAAAAAACGAAAAACATCGCCAAAAAGGGATAAAAATCACCAAAACGAAAAAAGCACAAAAACAAAAAAAGCGTCAAAACTAAAAAAAAACGCCAAAACAAAAAAGTGTCAAAACGAAAAAAACTTAAAAAAATAAAAAAAACTAAAATGAAACAAAAAAGCAAAACGAAAAAATTGCCAAAATGAAAGAAAGGTAAATGGTACGGAACCCTTCGTGTGCGAGCAAAAGTCACACTTTACTGAATTACTTTGTTTTTGTGCATGCTTATACTGCTTATTTGGCTGAACTTTTTTTAGTCTCATTCAGACAACAGAGAAGTAAGCGTTCATATAACTTTCTGCGCGGGCCGCAAGCTCTCACATTTCACTATTTTTCGATGTTAATTTGTGAATAACTAAGAAGCCACTGATTATCTCACCAATTGTACTAAGATTGTTTAAAAGTGATTTTTATCGTGTACCTGTTGATGCTTTATTGGTCGAAATCGGACATACTGTTCTCCAGATAAGGTGAAATATACTGGTGTACCTAGTGGAAATACTAGATACGCCCATAAACAAAAGTCTGTAATGATAGGAATAAATTTGGGATACAGTGGGTCGTATTATTGGTTCCACAGGAAAGGAAAACTCAACGGAAAGAAATATTGATCGATGTGCAAATTGCAATTATGCATTCCTGTGGTATAAACTTTACGCGAAATTGATTTTAATTTATTTTAAATTGATTTTAAATCAATATCGCAGAAAGCTTTGCAATTTGCATATCGATCGATATTTCTTTCCGTTGAATTTTCCTTTCCTGCGGAACCAATAATACGACCCAGTATTTTTACCGCGTCAAACTGATTAGAAAAATTTTAGTTTTGCTCAATATGTAAAAAAAAAGTATAAATGTGTTACTCTGTGTAGTTAATGCTAAGTAAGTTTCTGATTAGGCCGAATATTAGGTTCGGTTCGGGTGGCATTTATTTGTCTCAGAAAAGCAAAATGTTCACATAAAAAATATGGTTTTTGATGTGTACAATATTGTCCGCTGTAATTTAAAGCTAAGAGTACCCCGTGCGGTATGCATTTAAGAGTTAGGGCACATCGTAAAAATTTATTACTATTAACTTTTAAATATTGAAGTACTTATATTTTTTAATAAATTCTATTTCATTAAAGAACACACAACCTTTGGATCATCAAATGCAAGTTGCACCAATGGAATCTACAATAGATGATGTGGAATATGAACGATACCAAAAGTTCAAGACCTATCGCGAACTTTCTGAAACAAGCCTCGGAGAAACCTCACCGGGTGTTTTGTTATGCGATCGTCACAATTATTTTGCTAAATTTCATAACCATTTGAAAAAGTCCGCTTTAGAAATTATTAATAGCAATCTTTATGAGCGAAATGATCCGGAACAAGTCATGAATCTGTTTCGAGCTTTAAAGATTACCCCCCGCGTCTCATTCATTTCTGCTGTAAAGACATCAGAAAAAATAGTTCAGATTGAAGTTGACTGTGATTACGATGCGTTTTTTCTGGAAATTGAGAGTAAAATTTATTTCAGTGTTATTAACTATTTTCGGGATATGTTAGACTAAGTAATACCTAGAAATGCATCACTGCGCTGCATCAGAAAAAAAACTTTTTAATGGCGAAAAAGTCTTTTTGTGTTTATTGAGTATTTAAAAATTTTCGGTCCACATATTCTTCACTGATATACATAAAAACATTTAAAATCACCAGTTATGCATTTCCGAATAGGCAAGTATTCTTCATAATAGTCATAAATCGGTGCTAAAATGCGAAAAAGAGGCTAAGTTTAGGAAAAGCTTAAAACGGCAACGCTACTTGTTAAAATGATAAATGACAATTCTGGAGTGTAATTGTCGCTTTCGATGTCGAGCTGATTCGATCAAGTTCAACAATATAAACACATTTTTCGATATCGAACGTCATAATCTCAAACTAAGAAAACTCGATCGAATCAGCACAGCGACAATCCATAACAATCCTGAATAATTGTACAGGATTTCTCATTTCGTGCAAATGGCATGAAAAGTAAAATTTTGTTCTGCTTTCCATGCGGAATGCAAATTTTCAGAATTATCAAAGTATTGTTGTTGCAAATAGAGATGGGCGCGTGTCGTGTTTTTTCGTGCCACGAACACGCACAACTCAACACGAAGCGTTCGTGACAGAAAATCTGATTTCGTTCGTGTTCGTGTCGTGTTGAACAAACTTGACACGAAATAACACGAAACGATTTTCAGATTAAAATATGTATGAATGCAAAAGCTTGCCGCACAAGATTATTGAGCGAAAATTTTGATAAGTTACTGTTTCTAAACAAAAATATATAAATAAAAATACAAATAGAACATGAAACGTTAAAATAGAAGAAAAATATGTCTGAATATAAAAAATGTTTTTTTGTTTTTGGATTTGATTTCGTGCGTGTTGTGTCGTGTTCGTGTTTTGAAAATTTTGGGCGTGCGTGTTTTGTACATGTTGGACATTCGGGATTCGTGTCGTGTTGGAAAATGTCGATACGCGCCCATCTCTAGTTGCAAATTATTATTTATAACAACAATATATGACAATTCCGAACACTTTTATTCCGCATGAAATATAGAACGTAACCGATTATGTTTTAATTACTGTACATATTTTTGATTTTTGCTAAAATAATTTTAATTTTCTTATATATCATATATGTTTGCACATTGGGCTATTTACTTTTTGCATATGTATATCAAATTTTACATACCCTAGCCGAAAATATCATAAAAATATTAAAAAACATGCTAATTTTTCGCGACATGCAAAAAAGTTTCCGCACCAAATACGTTAAAGTTTTAAATATATAGTTGTAACATTGAAGCAGCGTGCAGTAACGTTTGCGCAAAATGGACCATAAAAATAATTGAAGATACATCCTTATCCTTTATGCAAAACGTGCCGCACTTTAAAGCTCAAGTTTATATCATACAATAATCAATAAATATATTAACATTATGTAGCTCTTATATAAACATAGACATTCTAATTTATAATAAAAATAATTTGAAAGGAAAAAGCGTTGTGTAATTTCAGAAATTGTGTTTGTTTCAGAATTGTGTTTGGGTATCACGTGGTGATAGATGAAATTTTGCAAAAAAGAAAAAATAGTACTAATTCTAATGTACATGGAATTTTGTATTACTAATAAAAATGCTTCATTTCTAATAAATTAAAAAAGAAAATAGAAGAAAAACATGTTTGCGTTTATTCTTTATGTTCATAATTTTTATACAAGCGTGTTAATAATATTACATTGCTTAATACAATAATAAATAGTTTTGTATCAGTATGTATAATATATTTCTTTATGGTTTTAGTAACAATTGCTTTGGACTTTTACATTTTTTCCTTTTATTAAAAAAATATCACTTAGTACCAGGCGCGGATCCAGATTGAGCTTTGGGGGGAACTTCTAAGTAAAACAACTATTTTTCCAAACTTCTTTTAGAAACTATAGAAATCTACTTGTTTTTGGGGGGGTGTCCCTTTCCCCCACCCCTTGTATCCGCGCCTGCTTAGTACCCTCATCGTTAAAGTTTTTTGGAGAGAGACAAATCGCGTTGGAACAGACTTAAAAAATGAGCGGACAAAATTCCGAAAATGGAAGTTGTAATCCAGATGTAATATGTGGCTTAAGCAGTGGCGAACTAACCACTGAGGTCGAAAATATACTGTTTTGAAGGTTCCATGCACATTGTTGGTCAGGCAAGGTGACCAAAGTTGAGTATTGTTTCAATACATTAATGGAGTAAAATTTTGGACTAATTTTAGTACAGGTGTGTTACCTGAATGTTATGGTCTTGGTAGTTATAAACTTCCCCCATATTCATAAATGATTAGTAAAGTTAATGTGTGCAGTAAAACCGCGTTTCCCATCCAAAATTCGTACAATAAACCAACATTAACTTCAATAAATTTTTATGAATATGTACATTTATTTTGTGTTACAAGAGCTACGAAATTGTGCTCTTACATATGATTATCCATCAAGATATGTTTTGATAATTTTAAATTTTTGGTTTCGTACATTATACCGTCCCGGCTCCTTGAAAAATGGCGCCAATGAAAAATTACTCCAAACTGAAAAATGCCCCCAAACTTAAAAATGAAAAATGTCCCCAAAATATAGGAAAAATGGCCTTAATATAAAAAATGAAAAATGGTCCCAAAAAATAGCAAAAATGGCCCCAAAATTGGTCTTGTTGTTTCCAAAACAAATATTTGGGGCCATTGATTTTTGGTTTGGAGCCATTTTTCATAGAGCCTACTGTCCCATGGCCGCCATTTTGTATTTATTATATGTCAAAAGAATTTCTGTTCCTTAATATGATACCTATCACGATAGGTTTTGATTTTCGCGCCATTGTGCTATTTTGAATTTGTTATAAACCATTAGAATTACACATAATTACAAATTTCGAAAAACTTTTTCGTTGCCTAGAAATGAAAGTTGTTTCTTTATGGTACGTTCACACTTGCCAAATATTTGCCCAAAAAAACGTAACCACTACTTTTGCTAAGGGTTAGTGTGACTTAACTTGGTATCACAAAATAAAGTTAATTATGCTACAAAAATCTATTTTTATATTATTTTTAATAAATGCGAACCCATATTTAAAAAAAAAATATTAAAATTAAAGGAGATACAATTTTACCTTGTCTGTTGGTCACATTTTTTCGGCAAATATTTGATAAGTGTGAACATACATTTAGTTATTTGGAACGCTGAACGCGAATATGAACTCCGGTTTTTAGAGTTCCGTACACCAAAAGTGTTTTCGCTAAGCTGTCCGTCCGTCTGTCACAGGCTGTTTTCTCGAGAACTGTAAGAGCTACGGATAGAGTTTCGACGCGCGAAAAAATTCCCGGGAAATACCGGGAATTTTTTAAAATCAAATCGCGGGAATTTTCGAGAAATTCAATCTCGCTTTTTTGGATTTTACTTTTTGTTACACTGCTGTTCGTTGTTTTGTTACATAAAAATACAAATTCAAATTCTTATGTTATATACATTAGAGATGAGGGATATTTCAGTACATGTGATTTAATCACTGTTACTAAAAAATCACAATTCACAGCTGTGACAAAATTTGTCAACTAACTGTTATTTGCGAAGTAGTTCTTTTCTATTTGTTACATACAGGAAATTATGATATTTCACTGTTTGTGGGTAATAAAGTTATTTTTTTGCGTACAATAACAATAAAAAATAGTGTTGGTATTTCTTATGTTCTCCTCTTCATTATTAGTAGCGGTTTTCACTCTTTGTGTTAAGTTTATAACTCGTTATATTTACTAAGATTTATTACTAGAAAGCGTGAGTCTATTTTTCGTTTGCATCAACAATTAATGGGTCAGCTGTTTTTGATGTGTAAACATCTATACGCTAGGGGGTAAAAATCTTTTTCACAATACAATCACAAATTTTGAGTAAGATTAATCTTACTTGAGTAAGATTAATATTACAATTGTAATAACGCGGTGTGTGCTGTGTATGAGTGTATTAGTGTAATCATACGGACAACAAGAAGTACAGAGAAACTTAACAGCTGCATAGAAATACACCAACACTGGCAAAGGAAGTCTCAAGGTCAAACTATTGCAGTAAGGTCGTACATTTGTTGGTTGGTGCTGTGTTGCCGTGTTTTTGAATTGAGTAAGTATTTCGGCGTTGCCTTTTTTATTTTTGCCGGGAACTTCTGGAACTTAGGGGATTTTGTGTCCAGTTTTTCGGGATTCTGACCCGGTTCGTCTCGGTTTTTGCTGTTTAACTGCGGTAATTCCAACTATTTTGTTTTTTTTAAACTTTTTTATGTTTGTACACGCATAACTCTGTCATTTGTGAACCGATTCTTAAAATTCTTTTTTTTTGGTGGAAAGGGTTTGCCTGCAGTTTGGTCCCATAATTTTTTTTCGACAATCGGATGGGGGAAATTTGCTCCCCCCATACATAACTCTGTCATTTGTAAATCGATTTTCAAAATTTTTGTTTTATTTGAAAGGGTTTGATAAAAATTGATCCCAAAATTTTTTGTCGTTGTTGTGTTTAGTTCACTTTCCATTTCTTTATTGATCATGCCGGATATATGTTTTACACATCATTGCTTAACTTAGTAAAAGCATGCAGGGTTGTTTTACATTGTAATGACCTTGACATACTATGTACTAAATCATACAACATCTTCATTTTTTATAAAACAGAATTAATAATAAAATACTAAATCGGTTTAAGCTAAACTTACAAATATAGTATATGTTACTAAGTAATGGCATACTTAAGATACGATTGTAATAACTAGAGATACATAAATATGTAGTACCTAAATATATTTTAAAACAACACGTACGATATAATCAAGCGTAAATCTAATAGGAGGCCTTATCTGTCTTCCGCATCCTGTAATATAGAACTCATCTTGCCTATGCGTAGAAGTATCCTGACCTTGATCAACACCTGCGGTATTTCTCTGCTCAGAAATGTTGTGATCCTGATCATTTTCTTCTGTATCTCTCTGCCTCATTCTGCGTCGTACTATCAAGCATAGGATTATCCTGCTCAGCACTATACTGCAAAGTGTTTTCAATTCCTATGTCATTTGAAACAATATCAATACCCTCTCCTTTTTCCTGCTCATGAAAGTATATTTCCCCAGTACTGCTCGGACTATAACTGTATCCCTCACTACCGTTGCCTTTTTCCCGAATATGCTCTCTATTTCTTCTGTATACAGATTTCTTGTCATCCTTTATAATATAAGATCTTGGTTCCCTACACTTGACTTTTATCACACCTGGAACATTATTTCTTCGCCAACTACTAAAGGCCTTAAACTCCTAGCACGTTTATTATAATAATTCATAGAGTTCGCTTTCACTATGCTCATGTTTTTTTATATGCACGCTTATCCACTAAATTAGGGTTAAAAGTAGCGTTAATTGTTGGTATCCTTGTTCGTAACGTTCTGGACATTAATAATTGTGAAGGGCTAGGCAGATCTCCCTTCTGAGCTGTTCTGCAGTGGAGTAAAGCTATCTATGGATCAGAATTATCCTCTTCACATTTAATTAACATATTCTTTACAGTTTGTACCGATCTTTCCGCCAATCCATTTGATCGTGGCATATAAGGACTAGAGGTGCTGTGTTTAATATCCCATTTTCGACAAAATTCCTGAAAATCCCTGGAATTATAAGGTGGTCCATTATCCGATATCAAAACCTGTGGAATTCCATGCCTTGAAAATATAGATTTCAACCTATTAACTACTTGATTAGCAGATCCTTTAGATAACAACTCAATTTCTATAAAATTGGAATAATAATCCACAACTAATAAATATTTATTCCTCCTAAGCTCGAATATATCCGTTCCTACCTTAAACCAAGGTACCTCACCAATTTCATGCGATGTCATTTTCATTCTTGGATTTGACTTTCTATACTTCATGCAAACTTCGCAGTTTGAGACCAGATTAAATATGTCATTATTCATACCAGGCCAATATACTGAATGTCGTGCCAAACCTTGACATGTTTATATGCCAAAATGTCCCTCATGTATCTTATTCAAAATTTTCCCCCTCAAGTTTCTTGGTATAATCAGCTGATTGCCCTTTAAAGGTATACCCTCAATTACGTTCAAATCATCCTATACTGCATAATACGGCATGACCTCTGGTTCCACAAGCTTTTTATTTCTTGGCCAGCTCTCCTTTAAATAACCTCTAATCTTGTTTAAATACAAAGTCGTTTATTAGCGGCTCTACTGTGTTTTCTTAGTAAGAGTATTTTTCCCTCAAAGTAATTTTCTTTACCACCTTGTTGGAAACCTTTTATAGGTTTTCAACGAGTAAACCGTTAACGGATCATGAACCTTGTCGGCCTAAGTCAAGTTTAGCGAGTGCAATTAAAATTATTACTCATCGGTTCGCCATTTGTAATACATACCAAATTCACCCTTTACAAGGTAATTTATTGAAGAAAATAAATAAAAAAAATAATTCTTTTTTTATATATATAAATCAAAATTCTTGTTTTATTTTGTTATCTGAGCCTCAAATCGGATAGACGCCGAAACATTGGTCCTCGAGCCGGATAATAATCAACAAGAATTTTCTTTCATTAAAGAATCCCCTTTACGAGGAAGTATTTTCTACACAACCTACATTTTCATCATCATCAATTTATCTCTGCCAAGGAATTAAGGTTAGTAAATTGAATTTAAAGTGATTGTGTGAAGAAAAATAAAATTTAATCATACATTTATTAGTAAATGTGTGTGATTTTTTAAAATAAATAACAACAAGTAATGTATGTATGTAAAAAGAAATAAATATATCGCATACATATATACACACATAAATATAATACCGTGTTTGGAAAAAATCTTATAAAACAGTATCTTTAATAAAGCAACACCGTTAAGTGCCTTTTGTTATATTTTTTTTTGGCATATTCCTTTTGTTTAATACCACAATAATCAAGGCTGGGATTGTTTTCGTGGACGGACGGCCAAAGAAAAAATTTTTATAGATTATCTCGCGAAATTATTTAGGTAATTTAATAAAATTGTGTTATATATTGTATGAAAATTAATTTAATTCGTTAAATTAATTTATATTAAAAGTGCGATTTGTTTGCGGTCAAAAGAGAAAAAATTAAAGTGAGTGTAACAAAAGCAAAATTTCGTTAACACAACATGCAATATATATGTACTTAGAAATTTATATACATAAGTACATACACATACACATAATTTATTAACAAAACATTGAAATAATTATTATATAAATTTAATATTGTTAATAAAATTAATTGAGTTGCAGTTAAATTTATTACAAATAATTTGTGATAAAATCTTTGGTGCGGTGTTGTGTTAATTCATACAAGATTTATTTATTCTTGTTTTCCTTTTCCACTTGTGTTTCTTACATATTGGTAGTCACCCTACAGTCGGTCGATCTGATATATATTATTGGTTCAAATTAAATAATAAAACCTTGGGTTTAAAAAAAAAGGAATTTCTTCCCTTTGTGTATTTATTCTTTTAATTTTTATAAATGGCAAAATATTTTGATAATTTTACACGTGCTTCGGATGCAGTATTCAAATTCGAAGTGAAATTTAATAAAATTCGTAATGATGATCATCACTTATTTTCTCTCGAGGTATTGATTGATGAACTGAAATCGATGTGGGAAAAGGCCAAGACGGCTTATGAATTCACTATCGACGAATTTAAAAGTACCTCGAAAATTAAAACCGAAGATTTAGAAGCTGCCGAGAATAAATATGACAATACGTTTACGACATACGTGCGATGTATGAAAAATATAAAAATTAAAGGGGAAGAATTAAAAGTCAAGATTCCTATTCGTGGTGCTGAAGCTGAGGTAAATGATAATTTTTCTCACAATTTACCACTTCCACCATGCGATACTGATATATTCGATGGGGATTATCTTTCATGTCCAACATTTAGGGGTCTTTTCACGGCTTTGTACATTAATAATAGCCGTCTCAGTAATATTGAAAAATTATGCTATTTAGTTAAACGAACTGGGAAAGAGGCTAGAGAAATTGTGTCAAAGTGTCCGTTGACTAACGCTGGGTTTGATATTGCCTGGAAAAATCTTAAAGCTGCTTACGAAAACCCGCGAATGTTGGTCAACAATCAATTAAAAATTCTTTTTAATTTAGAAATCGTATCAAAGGAAACGAGTTCCGCTCTAAAAAATTTACAACGTGGTATAAACGGATTTTTGACTGCTATGTCAGTTTATAAAATCGAAACCACGAACTGGGACCCTCTAATCGTTTTTATGTGCATACAACGGTTGCCTTCGCAAACAGTAGCGCTCTGGGAGCAAACTATAAAGGACAAAAGTGCCTTATCATTATGGAAAGATTTGGACTTATTTTTAACAGAACGAGTTCAAACTTTAGATTGTATACGTGATCTCACGAGTGGCGATACTGGACATAAAAACGGCGATCGAAAAATAAAAGCTCATGTTTCTACTAAGAGCTCACCTTCTACGTGTGTTTTATGCCCAAATCAAAATCATTTATTACGATTTTGTCGTCGCTTTAAAAATATGTCTGTCTCAGAGCGTTTTTCGACTATCAAAAGGTTTCACTGTTGCGTGAATTGTCTTTAGAAATCGCATGAAGTCAAGGATTGTACAAGTGAACATTTATGTTTTAAATGCAAACAAAAACATCATACAATGCTTCATCGGGAAACTCCTGCGAATAATTCGAGCTTAAATAATTCTAATATTAATTCTTCGCAATTAGAATCACAACTGCCGTCGACATCAGCCAATGCTCACTCTAACTTTAATCGTCAAGTTTTTCACCTCACTAAGAATTCGTCTGTTTTGTTGGGAACTGCTATGGTCTCCATTATTTGCCATGATACTACGTATCCAGCAAGGGCCTTAATAGATCCAGCTTCTGAAGCTTCATTTATATCTGAACATTTGCGAAATCAATTGCGACTTCCGTCACATTCTACGAATGTACAGATTTCCGGTGTTAACAGAGAAGCCTTCACAACTTCGAAGAAAATTTGTAAAATTAGAGTGGGATCTCCATTGGATCGGCGAATTAACTTGGAGGCTTGTGCACTTGTTTTGCCTTCAATATCAGGTAATTTACCGTCATTTAATTGTCCTTCGGATATTAGAAGTGAATTGCCGAACTTAAAATTAGCAGATTGCAATTTCCATAAAACTAGGTCTGTAGATCTGTTACTTGGTGCAGATTTATATCCTCAAATTATTCTTGGTGAAGTTCGTCGAAATATTGGTGGATCGTTAATGGCCCAAAAAACAGTTTTTGGATGGATTCTAACAGGTCCACTCGACACTTCAAGGAATAGTTCGATTAATGTTTTTTCAACATCTGTGACCTTTTCTGAAGAAGATAATTTAAATCAAAATCTTTTGAGATTTTGGGAGTTGGAAGAAACTCCGAAAAGAAAAATTTTATCGCCTTCTGATAAAATTTGTGAAGAAGTTTATAAGAAAACCACTAGTCGGGATTCAACGGGTAGATACATTGTATCGTTACCTTTTAAGCCAGAATTTCCTCGTGAAATTAATTTGGGCATATCCAGATCCAGTGCAATGAAACAATTTATGAGAATAGAATCTTCCCTATCAAAGAAACCGGAAATCAAAAATATGTATGACGGAGTAATAATGGATTATTTAAAATTAGGTCACATGCGATCTATACAATCCAATAATCAAGCCGTCACAAATTCATGCTATCTGCCACACCACCCGGTGATTAAACCTGAGAGAAAAACTACGAAGCTTAGAGTCGTTTTTAATGCTTCGAATAAGACATCTAATGGCAACAGCTTAAATGATTGTCTTTTTGTAGGTCCTACACTTCAGGCTGACTTGGTCAATTTGATTTTACGTTGGCGATTGTTTGAGTTTGTCTTCAATTGTGATATTTCAAAAATGTATAGGCAAATTCGTGTTCATTCATCCCATACCGCATTTCAGCGAATCCTTTATAGATGATCATCGGACGATCAGGTGACAGATTATGAATTGCAGACGGTAACCTTCGGTTTGAATTGCGCGCCCTATTTAGCATTCCGTACTTTATTGCAATTGGCTGATGACTGTGAAGAGCAATTCCCCATAGCTGCAGAAATCTTGAGGAAAGGAATGTATGTTGACGAGGTGTTATCCGGAGCTGATGATGTTTCAAGCGCTTTATTGGCTAGGGATCAATTGACTGCTGCCTTGTTATCCGCTGGATTCGAACTTCGGAAATGGACAGCAAACAAACGTTCGATTTTGCAGGGACTACCTATAGGTCATTTAGTAGATTCAAAGGTTTTGTCGTTTGAAGAATCGAGTTGCTCAAAAACTTTAGGGATTTTTTGGAATGCGCAATTAGATTCATTCTTTTTTAAAGTTTTTTCTCTCGAGGTGAAATCTGGATATACGAAAATAGAAGTATTGTCTAATATAGCTAAATTCTTTGACCCGGTTGGTTGGCTGAGCTCGGTAATTATTAAAGCGAAAATGATAATGCAACGCATTTGGCTTAATAATATTAATTGGGACGATTTTCTTCCTGCTTCAACAGAAAAGGAGTGGGTACAATTTGTCGAATCTTTTAACCAAATAAACTTCATTCAAGTGCCAAGATGGCTTAATTATTATAAAGGTTCGACCACTGAAGTTCATATTTTCTCAGATGCATCGGAGAAGGCATATGCGGGGGTAATATATATTCGTACGGAAACTCCAACAGGAGAAATTCATACGCATTTATTGTCGTCAAAAACAAAGGTAGCTCCTCTTAAGTCTATTTCATTACCACGTCTTGAGTTATGCGGAGCAGTGTTGGCATCAGAGTTATTAAATAATATTCTCAGGGAAATTGAAATCCCTATTAAGCGCGTATATTGTTGGACAGATTCGACTATTGTGTTGCCTTGGTTGCGAAAAACGCCAAGTGCATGGACTACTTTTGACGCAAACAGGGTTTGTCGCATCCAAGAAAATACGGGAAATCACAATTGGTTTCATGTGCGTTCTGAGGATAATCCTGCCGACTTAGGCAGCCGGGGGTAGATCCGCCACTTTATCGAAAAGTGAACTCTGGTGGCATGGCCCTTCATGGCTGTGTAAAAATAAAAATCAGTGGTACCACCATGCTTTTGAAAATCTAGACACGGACATAGAAAGTAGAAAATTGAAGGTACATGCCTCGTTTTTTTCGAAATTTGAGGATATTTTAGAAAGATTTTCATCTTTGGACAGGGCAATGCGTGTGATTGCGTATATATTTAGATTCTTTCATTCGACACATTCATCCTTTAAAAATCGTTTTCGTTATGAGTCTAGTCTCGTTTGTAGTGACGAACTCAAAAGGGTAAAAGTACGTTTGGCTATCGTTGCTCAAAAAGCCTTTTATGCAGAAGAGTACAAAAGTCTTTTAGATAAGAAACAATTGCCTGTTAAAAGTTCGTTGTTACCTTTAAATCCCTTTTTGGATGATCAAGAAATAATGAGATTGAATGGTCGATTGGTAAAATCATCTTCATTATCGTATCGCGAACAATACCCTATAATTTTACCATATAACTGTCGTTTCGCGAGGCTTGTGGCAGAATTTATACATTTGCTTACCATTCACGGTGGTAATCAATTAATGTTGCGAATATATCGGTGTGAATATTGGGTACCAAGATTACGAATTTTAATTCGTACGGTAATTCACAAATGTAAACGTTGTATAATTAATCGACAACGTACTTGTAGCCAAATAATGGCAGCGCTGCCCTCTGAGCGTACTACAATTGATAGACCATTTACAAATACAGCGTTGATTTCGCAGGACCTTTCGACGTAAAAAATTACAACGGTAAATCTTGTAAAATTACAAAAGGTTACGTGTGCATTTTTGTTTGCTTTTCTACGAAAGCTATACATTTAGAAGCCGTATCAGATTTATCAGCTGATACTTTTCTGGCGGCATTCAATAAATTTATATCTAGAAGAGGTTGTCCTCAAACCATGTTTTCGGACAATGGTAACAATTTCGTTGGAGCGTCAAATGAACTCGCAAGGGACTTTCAAACTTTTCTAAAAGAATGTCAAGCTAGAATGTGTTCCACTTTTGGACAAAAAGGTTTAACGTGGCGTTTTATACCGGCAGGTGCTCCTCATATGGGCGGTCTTTGGGAAGCTGGTGTCAAAAGTTTTAAACTTCATTTTAGAAAAGAAATCCAATCTTGTCGTTATACTTTTGAAGAATTGTCTACAATTTTAGCAAGAATAGAGGCGTGTTTAAATTCTCGCCCGTTATGCCCTATGCCTGATAATCCTAACGAACCTGTCGCATTAACACCAGGACATTTCTTGATTGGGTCGGCTATTTTGGCACCGCCAGAACCGACAATATTTGATAGTCCAATTAGTGTTGTTAATCGTTATCGCAAAGTTAAGGCTTTAATTCATCAATTTTGTAGGAGGGGGAAAGAGGAATATCTGGTGAATTTACACAAACGCTACAAATGGCAACATCCTCAACGAGATGTTGCTCTAAATGACTTAGTTGCTATAAAAAATGAACAATTACCTGCCACTTCATGGAGATTAGGAATTGTAACAAAAATTTATACGGGTACTGATGGTCACGTTCGTGTTGCTGACATTCGTACTCAAAATGGTATAGTTAATCGACCTATCGCAAAACTTGTTGTTATTCATGAATCATAGGATTTCAAATCACTTTTTCTATCAATTTACATTTATTAACCTATATTTTCATAGCACAATGGAGTCTACTACTACACCCATGTCCGAATTGTTTGAGGAGGGTCTCTTAGATTATGAAGATGCGATGGAAATCAACGATTCTGTAGTTCCATCTGGTACGGTCTCTTTGGAGTCATCTGAAAGGATCCCATCCGACACACCGGATTTGGTTTTGTGCCCCTCTTTGGCAACGGCACCATCTGTGCAAACTTTAAAAACCCAAAATAACCCAACCACAGAGCAAGTCGAGGTACCATCCCTGGGGGATGTTGTTCGGGCTCATGACGCGACTGTGAATTTGCCGGCTTCGTCGTCAAGTCTGAATCGAAAAGGGTCAAAATGCCCCATTTGTGGAAAAAATCATCCTTTGCGATTTTGTTATAAATTTCGCGACATGAGTCTGGAACGCAAACTCCGGATGGTGGCTGTACACCGTCTTTGTTGTCGGTGTCTGTCAAGCAGTCACGTGGGGAAAGAGTGCAAAAGTTCTGCAACGTGTAAACATTGCAAGCAGCCCCATAACTCTCTTTTGCATGAGCACAAAAACAAAAAAGGAACAGAAAGCTCGTGCGAAACCGGAAGCAAAGCCGCCGTCGATCGCCGTTCGGCAAATCATCTCGTTTGCGCCAACTATTCGGCTATACCTTATCCAAGGTCGCTCAAGGATTCCGCTCCGTGCTGTTTTGGACGCTTGCTGCCAAAACAGCTATATATGTAAAGATGTTGCCCATAAATTAAAATTACCTTGTTATAAGGTAAACAACGACCAATATTGTCGTATTGATTTATGTTCTATTCACGATACTTCGCAAAAAATTTCTGTTTCCGCGCGGCTTCATCAAATGAAAGGTATAAAAACGCCTCCAATCTCTGTTTCGGATTCCATTTTGGAATCTTTTCAAGGTCTACAACTAGCTGATCCAAGTTTCAATCACGCGGGAAATATAGCATTGGTTTTAGGACCTGAGGTCATGCCTTTGATCATGCAAGGGAGAGTTCAATCCAGCCCGGGCTTCCACTTGCTCAATACACTTTGTTTGGATGGGTTATTTCGGGTATCTCGCCGTTCTAAAATACAAAATGTGTATATCGGTTTTTAAATCGCAACAGGGGTCCTTCATGACCCATCTTCGAATCAATAAAATCATCAGGGATCCTTAATGATCCACATTTATTTATGAAAATATGTAAAAAAAACTTTATTTTATACAGTCCACAGGAGTCCTTAATGGCTCACTCAATTACCTTATATTATACATTCCACAGGAGTCCCTAATGACTCAATTTATTTGTTTTATAACCATCAGGAGTCCTTACTGGCTCATATTGTTCTTGCTATGCTTACAGTTGCAACTTATATTGTTGTTGCAAGGAGGCCGGCAATGTTTAAATACAAAGTCGTTTATTAGCGGCTCTACTGTGTTTTCTTAGTAAGAGTATTTTTCCCTCAAAGTAATTTTCTTTACAACCTTGTTGGAAACCTTTTATAGGTTTTCAACGAGTAAACCGTTAACGGATCATGAACCTTGTCGGCCTAAGTCAAGTTTAGCGAGTGCAATTAAAATTATTACTCATCGGTTCGCCATTTGTAATACATACCAAATTCACCCTTTACAAGGTAATTTATTGAAGAAAATAAATAAAAGAAATCATTCTTTTTTTATATATATAAATCAAAATTCTTGTTTTATTTTGTTATCTGAGCCTCAAATCGGATATACGCCGAAACAAATCTTTTTAAATAAATCATCATTTTCCTGTTCAACCCTTATCTCCTCAATGTTGTAATTTGAGTTTGTTTCAACTATCTGCGACATTATCAAATTGCAATGTAAGTCGACGTCACAGTCCATATGTCCGAAAGAGGAGCACGTGAAAGTGTATCTGCTATAAAAAGGTATCTTCCAGGTCTGTACATAACTTTTAAATTGTATGCCTGGAGTCTTAACATAAAGCGTTGCAATCTTGCTGGTATTTTAAATAACGGCTTCTTAAAAAGGCTAACTAAAGGCTTATGATCAGTTTCAACCACAACCTTCGAGCCATATATGTATTGGTGAAATTTAGTACAGCCAAACAAAATTGCAAATAGCTCCTTTTCAATCTGTGCATAGTTCATCTGAGCATTTGTAAGAGATGCTGAAGCATACGCTATCGGCCTTTTGCCATGTAGAATCGCAGCAGCCATTGCAAATTTCGATGCGTCCACCGTTAAAACTAAATCCTTATCTCTATCAAAATAACTCAAAACAGGAGACCGTGTGATTTTGCGCTTGAGATTCTGAAATTCTTTTTCCTATTGTGCTCCCCAATGCCAAAGTACATCCTTTCTTAATAAGTCCCTCAGGTGTTTATTCTTGTCAGATAAATTCTCAATGAAAGCTCCTAAATAATTAATCATACCCATAAATCTCTGTAGTTCCAGAACCGACTTAGGTGCAGGCAATTTCAATATCGACTAAATCGTATCCCTGTTGGGCTTAACACCGTTCCCATCAAATATATGACCAATAAACTGAACTTCTCTCAAACCAATTTTAGATTTTTCTTTATTAAACTTTACTCCAACAGCCCTGGCAATCTTCAAAACCTCATTCAGCGTCTTATCGTGTTCTTCTTTTGAAGACGCATGAATTAAAAAATCATCTATATATATATATAATGAGACCCTTTATGTCTCCAAATAATCTCAACATTTCGCCATGGAAAATCTCTGGGGCGGCATTAATACCAAATGGTAATCTTAAAAACCTATAACGTCCAAACAGAGTATTGAAACAGGGTACCATCCAAAACCCCGGGTTTGCATCTAAAGTACTGAAGTACCTAGATCCACACAAATTCGCCTTGCAATCCTCAACGTTCGGAAAAGGAAACTGCGGTCTTAAAATTGCTTCATTCAAATGCCGTGGATCTAAACATAGCCGGAGTCTACCATTCGGTTTTTTAACTAAAACTATCGAACTGACCCATTCAGTGGGTTCAGTTATTGGTGCTATGACCCGCAATTAAACTAAACGATCTAATTCAATCCTTAATTCTTTTTGGAGACTAAATGGTATTCTTCTCGGAGCATCTACTACTGGAGTAATATTTTGCTTTAATTGTAAATCACAAGACATTTTCAATAGCCCTAATCCTGTAAACACGCCGCTATAATGTTCAAATATCTTATTTAATTCAATTACATTTACTTTGTTAATTAAATTCATATTCATAGCAGTACTTGAACCAATAATATTGACACAATTCATATTTAAAACATGAAAATAATAATATAATCATTACTTTTAAAATTAAATTTCAAAGTAATTTTTCCCATAAGGGGCAGTTGCTCACCGCTAAATGTTAATATTTTCCTATTTGAGTTTTTTATCATCTTAGTTTTTCCAAGGAACTTTACTGTATTTATAGATAAAATGTTGGTTTGAGCGCTTGTATCTATCTGACATTGAACGGCTTTTCGCTCTGTATTCACCTTAACGTACCATTTACTTCTATTTCTTTCCTCTACGTCATCCTTCATTAACTGCTTGTCGGTATATTCTTTCGTCGAAATAACGCCGACAAAGGCAGGTTCATCATCATCATCTTCTAGGGCTTTTACATAAGAAGTTTTGTTATTGGGGTTGTATCTTCGCTTTGCATAACACATCTTTGCAAAATGATTTGGCTTTTTACAAAAATTGCAGGTTGCTCCCACTGCCGGACACCTTTCTTGATGCACGTTGCCACATTTATTGCAACTACTTAATTGTCTTCCATTGTTTTTAGCTTTATTTATTGCTGCTACTGTAAATGTTGCTTCTTCAAAATTTTCACCTTTTAAAAGTGCTGAATCATCTTTCACAGCTTCCATATTTTTTGCTAATTGTACCGCTTTGAAGAGTTCAATCTCACCTTCATCCAGGAGTCTTTCTTTTATATATAATTTTTGTGCTGTTAATCCACAAATAAATATATCGTTTATTAATTCTTCTAGAAGTTCATTGAATTTACAATTTAAGCTTAAATTTTTTAGCGCTGTGACATATTCTTCTATGCTTTCATCTTGTTTCTGCTTTCGTGTAAAAAATTTATGGCGTTCTATTGCTATGTAAGAAATAGTCGTCTAATGCTTTAACGAGATCACTGTATTTGACAACATCTACATCAAGGTTGAATGAATTAAATATATGGAGCGAATCTGGTCCTAGACTGTGAAGAAGCACTACACTTTCCGTTGATCAGGCAAAATTTCCAAATTTGAGGCTCTCATATAAATTTTGAACTGCGTTTTCCACTTTATCCATACTTCCGCCATGTTGGTTGCCTTAATATTTAGCGGCTGCATTGTGTTTGCCATTATTTGTGGTTCAACTTTAGCCTCAACTTGTGGTTTATCTTCAGCATCTGTCAACATTTTGTTAGTAAATTCAAATTTTTTTTTTAATTTATATTCTTGCACTTTTTATTTATTTTTTCTTTAATTTAGTTGTAGCCAACCTGACACCATGTTGTGTTTAGTTCACTTTCAATTTCTTTATTGATCATGCCGGATATATGTTTTACACATCATTGCTTAACTTAGTAAAAGCATGCAGGATTGTTTTACATTGTAATGACCTTTACATACTATGTACTTAATCATACAATCCATAACTCTGTCATTTGTGAACCGATTTTCGAAATTCTTTTTGATGTGTAAACATCTATACGCTAGGGGGTAAAAATCTTTTTCACAATACAGTCACACATTTTGAGTAAGATTGTAATATCGCGACCTCAGTATTGGCTTAGCCCATATGCCAAAAAGTCGGAATGGAGAAAAACACCAAAAAAGATTTATATAAAGTTTTCTCAAAATATATCCGATTGAATTTTTTTGTATTCTCACCACTGCTTCCGGCATTGTTTGGAAGAAAAATTTACATTTTTGTGAACTTTCATCAATCCGATTAGAAATTAACACCTTTTTACTGAAAGTAAATTATCATGTTTTGTGCTCCAGTAACCACTTTTTTATTTTATTTGTAAAAAGTAGCTTTTGTTGCTCCATGTGTATACCATGTGTATTGAGTAACTTGTTATTGAGATGAAATTTTGTACTTTATATTGAAAATAAGCGTATAAATGTTATTAGAAAATATATTTACATGGAATAAAAAGTTAATATCGATGAAACTTGGTATTTTACTTGATTTCTGATTTTTATATTTTTATTTAAAAAAAAATTTATCAAAAATGATTATATCGAGCACAATGAATGCTTGATATCTCAGAAACCAGGAACAATTTCGCGAAATAGTTTTTGGATTCTGAAAGAGGGTATTCAAAATATATATTTACCCCATACTTAACTCAATTTATTTTTTAAATAGTCGGTAGGCCAAAACAAGACTAATGTCGCGATATGGAAAACATTTTTGGTCTTTCAAAAGAGATATGTACTTAGACATAGTGTAAGGATGCGAACAGAGTGGCCGCTTGTTGCCGAGCCGAGCCGACTGACGGTTATTGCGAGAACTTGTTCATGCTAGAAACAAGTTTGAGTGTGCATAGTGGATGCGAGAATCAACGCTGATATTTTATCTATTATTTGTGTTTTATGTATGTTTGTATGCATTTGGGTTTGTTCTTCATTCGTGTTTGTGAAATTGAAGTGAAAAGATATGGATATGGTTTTTTTTAATTCTTTTATAATTGTTATAATTTTATTTAATTTTTATTATATATTTGAATTTTTATTTTTTTGTTTAATTTTATTTTATATTTTCTTTTTAATTTTTATGTTTTCCAAACAAGTTGCAATCACAACAACATAAAATAAACAATGTTTTCGGCGCTAAAATACGCTTTGGAGCTGTCGCATTTTGCGCTCTGACCAGCTCGGCGCCCACTATGACCTGTTCGCGCTTATTTGTACTAATTTGTATAGTACCAGTTTTCGCAATAAGCGTCAGTCGGCTCGGCAACAAGCGGACATTCTGGTTCGCACCCTTAGTGGGAGAAGAGCTACTTTCGAATAGCGTAATACATAATTTTTTACAGGTATTTGTAGCGAAATAATTTGATCGCAAAGTTTTGTGTGTTCATAGTTTTTAGCGAATTTCGCATAATAACCATACAAAATCTAATTCCTAAAAGAAAGATGAATTTAAGAGAATTCTAAAATAACTTATTTAAAGCCAAAAAATTTTGTTGTTTTTTATGAAAAGCAGTGAAATCTTTGTGTCGCACGTTACGTTTTTTTACTATCTATAAAATTCAATTTCCTATCATTTATTCCTGACGATGTTAACAAATTGTTAACGAAATATTGGAAAAATAAATAAAATTTGTAACGATTTTATATAAACGACCTCGAGCTTAATCAATATAATAAAATAATTTTAAAAAAGGTCAATAAAAAGCAACTAACAATTATATAAAGAGAGCACGTTAATTATGGACTACAGAAATTTCAAGAAAGATATTCAAACCAGGAGATGTATCAATCGATTAAAACTAATTAGGAACAAAATTGTGCAGGCAAAATCATCAATAACTTTTCTAGTAAGATGTAGAAATGCAGGAATCATCCCGAACTTCATAAGGCATTTTAAATATTTTCAACAAGGACCGATTATCAGAGATTCAACAATCAATTTCCAATTATACTCAAGACTTGCACAACAAGATTTTAAGATTAACCATTAAAGAGAAACACAATTTATTGAAACATTTTCAAAAAGAAAGAGAAATAATTATAAAGAATTTGGAAAGATGTTTTACATTGGAAGAATTTGTTGAACTCTTATTTTTTGAAGAGAATTTAACTGTTTTATATAGGAAAAAGGTAAATATAGTGCATAAATATAAATTTGATAAATTAAAGGAATTACAATTAAAAGAATTAAATATTAAATTCAATAAAAAGTGGTTTGTCAATACTACTAATTCCGACATACCTAGAGACATTCAGTGGATACTTTCACTCGGACAAAAACATGCTTTACCTATAAAGAAAGTTGACATTCCTATATTAGAAATTATATCAGAGGGAGAAGATTTAGTGCAGACTTTTAATAAAAAGGAAGAACAAGAAGTAGCTAGAAATAGACTAACCTCAATTATTGATAACAATTTGAATAAGATTAGATTAACAAATAGAGATAAGTTTATGTTAGATAAAGCAAAGAAAGCTGAAATTTTCTTAAAGAAAAATAGAGACATACTTATTGTAGATGCAGATAAAGGTAATGTTACGGTAGCGATTAGTAAACAGGATTACGATTCTAGGATCAATAGTATTGTAGAAGATATTACGAAATATAATTTAATTAATAGAGACCCAACAAATAGATTACAGAAAATCAACAACGAAATAGTTGAGGAATTATTTAAGAAGCAAAATATAACATCAAATGAAAGAAATATACTTAAAACAAATGTTGCAGTAGCTCCTCGTTTATATGGGTTACCAAAAATTCATAAGGAGAATTTTCCATTTAGACCTATATGTTCTTTTATTAACTCTCCTTCATATGAACTATGCAGATATATTACAAATATTTTAAAAAATATTACTAAGGATTCCATATACAATATAAAAAATTCAATAGAATTTGTTGATAGAATCAAGAATCAATATATAGCTGATGACGAGAGTTTAATTTCTTTTGATGTAGTTTCTCTATTTCCTAGTATACCTATAGATTTTGCTATAAATACAATTAAAGAAAAATGGGATAAAATCAAAGAGTATACTAATATCAAAAAATGTTTATTTCTGCGTATTTTAAAGTTTTGCATAAAAGATAATAGGTATTTTCAATATAATAATAAAATATATATGCAACAAATGGGTCTCCCGATGGGATCACCAGCATCTCCAATAATAGCAGACATTGTAATGGAGGAATTATTACATATATCAATTCAACATCTTAATGTTAAACCAAGAATAATGACAAAATATGTTGATGATTTGTTTTGCATTATTCATAAATGTGAGATTGATAATATGTTACACAGATTTAATGATTTTAATTCTAATATTAAGTTTACTGTTGAGAAGGAATATGACTCTAAACTTCCTTATTTGGATACGCTTATTATTAGGACTGGTAATAGATTGGTAATAGATTGGTACCAGAAACCTACATCTTCAGGGAGAATGATAAATTATTATTCAAAACATAGCAGACATATTATTATTAACACAGCTAAGAACTTCATAGAAAGAGTTTTAAATATTAGTGATAGACGATTTCACAATAAGAATAAGAATAATATTAGAAACATTTTAGAATACAATAATTTCCCTAGTACTTTAATAGATAAATTAATATATCAAAATAGGGTTAAAGGAACTAATAATATAAATAATATTACAGAGCAAAAGAGATATAAATCATTGACTTATATATCTGGAATATCAGAAAGATTAGCAAAATCAATGGTTTATGATACGGAGAAATATAGAATAGCTCACAAGACGTATAATACGTTAAATAGATTATTTAGCAGAACAAAGGATAAGACTGATAAGTGGGATAGGTCAGATCTAATTTACAAAATAACTTGCAAAGGAAATGATGAAGAAAATTGTAATAAGGTATATATTGGTACAACAAAGAATAAATTGAAGACTAGGATAGCAGGCCATAAGTCGGATCAAAAATATAGGCACATAAACTCACAAAAAACTGCTTTATCTTCCCATTGTTCTGAATTATATCACTTTCCAGATTTTGAAAATGTTTCAATATTAAACACAGACAATAACTATAAACGACGCTTAATGTTAGAAATGTTAGAAATAATTCGCACACCATTATCACAGAGAATAAATTTTAAAGCAGACACAGATAACTTAGCACAGAATTATAGATATTTAGTTAATAAAATTTGAAATTTTAATATTGTTAATACTTAGGGCTAATGATTACTTGTTTAGAGCAATTTATTAGTTTGTTAACTTGAAGTTTCTTATTATAATATATTTTATTTTTGTTAAAGTGTGTTTAAATTTATTTTTATGCAAACAATTTCAGAATGTAATTATATGTATGTTTAGTTATTTGTTAAAAAGATTCTATGTAATCATTATCAGACTTTTTATAAATTTATATTATATTAATTTCTTATTTCTTTATTATTATTGTTATATACATGTTTTATTATTATTGTTATACTTATACTGCATTTGCATTTTCTAGATTTCGAGGCAATTTGATTTGAAATCTTTAACGGAGTCTATATCGTTTACACTTACATTTTCCAAGATTTCGTATCCAAGACAAAATCCTTTCACTGAAATTTATCTAAAACTGTAACCCAAAAAAAAAATGCCTACTTAGCTAATTCACAAACTTTTAGTAGAAAATGTATGTAGAGCGTAGCTAATTCACCCACCGTTTATATAAAAATGTTGTACAGGGTAGTAAAAACAAAATAAAAATGCTAGATTTTGAGTCGATTTCGTCCAAATTTACCGACAAAGTAGATTTCATTTTGGATGGGAAATCTACTAAAAACCAACTAGATTTAGTTCGAAATATTGAAAGTACTAGATTTCGGGACACTGTAAATGCACTATTATTATATGTTTCGTTCGAATTATTTATATTTATATGCCCCTGTATTAATACTATAG
The DNA here is from genome assembly GCA_956483635.1 of Panzeria rudis. Classification (NCBI taxonomy): domain Eukaryota; kingdom Metazoa; phylum Arthropoda; class Insecta; order Diptera; family Tachinidae; genus Panzeria; species Panzeria rudis. Next base: position 90,519,252 of record OY101449.1, on the reverse strand, counting down.
TTTTTCATGTTAATATTTTTTGAAAACCAGTTTCCTGGAAAATTTGTCATGTTTCAAAACCTTTTTATATTTGAAAATTCAATTTCCTATCATTTATTCCTGACGATGTTAACAAATTGTTAACGAAATATTGGAAAAATAAATAAAATTTGTAACGATTTTATATAAACGACCTCGAGCTTAATCAATATAATAAAATATATATATATATATATATATATATATATATATATATATATATATATATATATATATATATATATATATATATATATATATATATATATATATATATATATATATATATATATATATATATATATATATATATATATATATATATATATATTATATATATATATATATATATATATATATATATATATATATATATATATATATATATATATATATATATATATATATATATTATATATATATTATATATATATACATACATATATATATATATATATATACATACTATATATATATATATATATATATATATATATATAATATATATATATATATATATATATATATATATATATATATATATATATATATATATATATATATATATATATATATATATATATATATATATATATATATATATATATATATATATATATATATATATATATATATATATATATATATATATATATATATATATATATATATATATATATATATATATTATATATATAGATATATATATATATATATATATATATATATATATATATATATATATATATATATATATATATATATATATATATATATATATATATATATATATATATATATATATATATATATATATAAATATATATATATATATATATATTTAT
>OY101449.1:90405729-90518189 GCA_956483635.1 Panzeria rudis | reverse complement strand
ATACATACATACATACATACATACATACATACATACATACATACATACATACATACATACATACATACATACATACATACATACATACATACATACATACATACATACATACATACATACATACATACATACATACATACATACATACATACATACATACATACATACATACATACATACATACATACATACATACATACATACATACATACATACATACATACATACATACATACATACATACATACATACATACATACATACATACATACATACATACATACATACATACATACATACATACATACATACATACATACATACATACATACATACATACATACATACATACATACATACATACATACATACATACATACATACATACATACATACATACATACATACATACATACATACATACATACATACATACATACATACATACATACATACATACATACATACATACATACATACATACATACATACATACATACATACATACATACATACATACATACATACATACATACATACATACATACATACATACATACATACATACATACATACATACATACATACATACATACATACATACATACATACATACATACATACATACATACATACATACATACATACATACATACATACATACATACATACATACATACATACATACATACATACATACATACATACATACATACATACATACATACATACATACATACATACATACATACATACATACATACATACATACATACATACATACATACATACATACATACATACATACATACATACATACATACATACATACATACATACATACATACATACATACATACATACATACATACATACATACATACATACATACATACATACATACATACATACATACATACATACATACATACATACATACATACATACATACATACATACATACATACATACATACATACATACATACATACATACATACATACATACATACATACATACATACATACATACATACATACATACATACATACATACATACATACATACATACATACATACATACATACATACATACATACATACATACATACATACATACATACATACATACATACATACATACATACATACATACATACATACATACATACATACATACATACATACATACATACATACATACATACATACATACATACATACATACATACATACATACATACATACATACATACATACATACATACATACATACATACATACATACATACATACATACATACATACATACATACATACATACATACATACATACATACATACATACATACATACATACATACATACATACATACATACATACATACATACATACATACATACATACATACATACATACATACATACATACATACATACATACATACATACATACATACATACATACATACATACATACATACATACATACATACATACATACATACATACATACATACATACATACATACATACATACATACATACATACATACATACATACATACATACATACATACATACATACATACATACATACATACATACATACATACATACATACATACATACATACATACATACATACATACATACATACATACATACATACATACATACATACATACATACATACATACATACATACATACATACATACATACATACATACATACATACATACATACATACATACATACATACATACATACATACATACATACATACATACATACATACATACATACATACATACATACATACATACATACATACATACATACATACATACATACATACATACATACATACATACATACATACATACATACATACATACATACATACATACATACATACATACATACATACATACATACATACATACATACATACATACATACATACATACATACATACATACATACATACATACATACATACATACATACATACATACATACATACATACATACATACATACATACATACATACATACATACATACATACATACATACATACATACATACATACATACATACATACATACATACATACATACATACATACATACATACATACATACATACATACATACATACATACATACATACATACATACATACATACATACATAACGGGTGTTTTTTTTAGAGGTATAGAACTTCGAATTGAAATAAAACACAAGAAAATCGTTTTAATGTCCATCAATTTGGCTTTATTGGAAGGATAATTTTATGCCATTAATGTTTAAATATGATTTCGGGCATGTGGCCGCCGCGGCTGGCTCGAATAAAGCCAATTCTACAGGTCCAATTTTCAACCACTTTTTCGAGCATATGGGGCCGTATGTTGGCAATAACGCCACGAATGTTGGCTTCCAAGTCCCCTAACGTTTCTGGTTTGTTGGCGTAGACGAGCGACTTCACATATCCCCAAAGAAAATAATCCAATGGTGTCAAATCACACGATCTTGGTGGCCAATTGACAGGTCCATTCCGCGAAATTATGCGCTCATCGAATGTTTCCTTCAATAAATCGATTGTGACGTGCGCTGTGTGGCATGTAGCGCCGTCTTGTTGGAACCACAACTCATCCACATTCATGCCATCCAATTCGGGAACAAAATAGTCGGTTATCATGGCTCTATACCGGTCTCCATTAACGGTAACTGACTCTCCAGCATTATTTCGGAAGAAGTATGGCCCAATGACTCCACCAGCCCATAGAGCACACCAAACAGTCAGTTTTTGTGGATGTAATGGCGTCTCAAGGGTCTCATGTGGATTCTCTTCACTCCAAATGCGGCAATTTTGCTTGTTGACGTAGCCATTCAACCAAAAATGAGCCTCATCACTGAACAAAATTTTGCGATGAAAATCAGCATCGAGATCAATCTCATTTTCGGCCCATACACCAAAATCACGACGCATTGCATGGTCTCGTGGCTTTAATTCTTGCACAAGCTGGATCTTGTAAGGTCGCAAGCCAAGATCTTTGCGCAAAATCTTCCATAAAGTTGATGGACAAAGCTCCAATTGCTGTGCACGGTGGCGAATCGATTCATTCGGGTCCTCTTCAACACTTTGCTCTACAGCGGCAATTGTTTCTTCGGTGCGCACTGTTCGACGTCTCTGCGGATGCGTATTATCACATAGAGTAAACGTAGTGCGAAAACGATCCATGGTTAACCGAAATAATTGCTCTGATGGACGATTATGTCGACCATAAAATGGACGGAGCTTGCGGTAAACTTCGCGAACTGAACCATTATTTTCGAAATAAATTTGCACGATTTGCAAGCGTTGTTCTTTTGTCAACCTGTTCGTGATGATATGGCAAACCAAACTAAATATTAATCACTTGACAGCTGACAAAATGGCCGCCAGTTAAAAAGTGATGCCAACTTAAAGTTCTATACCTCAATAAAAAACACCCATTACATACATACATACATACATACATACATACATACATACATACATACATACATACATACATACATACATACATACATACATACATACATACATACATACATACATACATACATACATACATACATACATACATACATACATACATACATACATACATACATACATACATACATACATACATACATACATACATACATACATACATACATACATACATACATACATACATACATACATACATACATACAGTACATACATACATACATACATACATACATACATACATACATACATACATACATACATACATACATACATACATACATACATACATACATACATACATACATACATACATACTTACATACATACATACATACATACATACATACATACATACATACATACATACATACATACATACATACATACATACATACATACATACATACATACAATACATACATACATACATACATACATACATACATACATACATACATACATACATACATACATACATACATACATACATACATACATACATACATACATACATACATACATACATACATACATACATACATACATACATACATACATACATACATACATACATACATACATACATACATACATTCATACATACATACATACATACATACATACATACATACATACATACATACATACATACATACATACATACATACATACATACATACATACATACATACATACATACATACATACATACATACATACATACATACATACATACATACATACATACATACATACATACATACATACATACATACATACATACATACATACATACATACATACATACATACATACATACATACATACATACATACATACATACATACATACATACATACATACATACATACATACATACATACATACATACATACATACATACATACATACATACATACATACATACATACATACATACATACATACATACATACATACATACATACATACATACATACATACATACATACATACATACATACATACATACATACATACATACATACATACATACATACATACATACATACATACATACATACATACATACATACATACATACATACATACATACATACATACATACATACATACATACATACATACATACATACATACATACATACATACATACATACATACATACATACATACATACATACATACATACATACATACATACATACATACATGACATACATACATACATACATACATACATACATACATACATACATACATACATACATACATACATACATACATACATACATACATACATACATACATACATACATACATACATACATACATACATACATACATACATACATACATACATACATACATACATACATACATACATACATACATACATACATACATACATACATACATACATACATACATACATACTACATACATACATACATACATACATACATACATACATACATACATACATACATACATACATACATACATACATACATACATACATACATACATACATACATACATACATACATACATACATACATACATACATACATACATACATACATACATACATACATACATACATACATACATACATACATACATACATACATACATACATACTTACATACATACATACATACATACATACATACATACATACATACATACATACATACATACATACATACATACATACATACATACAGACATACATACATACATACATACATACATACATACATACATACATACATACATACATACATACATACATACATACATACATACATACATACATACATACATACATACATACATACATACATACATACATACATACATACATACATACATACATACATACATACATACATACATACATACATACATACATACATACATACATACATACATACATACATACATACATACATACATACATACATACATACATACATACATACATACATACATACATACATACATACATACATACATACATACATACATACATACATACATACATACATACATACATACATACATACATACATACATACATACATACATACATACATACATACATACATACATACATACATACATACATACATACATACATACATACATACATACATACATACATACATACATACATACATACATACATACATACATACATACATACATACATACATACATACATACATACATACATACATACATACATACATACATACATACATACATACATACATACATACATACATACATACATACATACATACATACATACATACATACATACATACATACATACATACATACATACATACATACATACATACATACATACATACATACATACATACATACATACATACATACATACATACATACATACATACATACATACATACATACATACATACATACATACATACATACATACATACATACATACATACATACATACATACATACATACATACATACATACATACATACATACATACATACATACATACATACATACATACATACATACATACATACATACATACATACATACATACATACATACATACATACATACATACATACATACATACATACATACATACATACATACATACATACATACATACATACATACATACATACATACATACATACATACATACATACATACATACATACATACATACATACATACATACATACATACATACATACATACATACATACATACATACATACATACATACATACATACATACATACATACATACATACATACATACATACATACATACATACATACATACATACATACATACATACATACATACATACATACATACATACATACATACATACATACATACATACATACATACATACATACATACATACATACATACATACATACATACATACATACATACATACATACATACATACATACATACATACATACATACATACATACATACATACATACATACATACATACATACATACATACATACATACATACATACATACATACATACATACATACATACATACATACATACATACATACATACATACATACATACATACATACATACATACATACATACATACATACATACATACATACATACATACATACATACATACATACATACATACATACATACATACATACATACATACATACATACATACATACATACATACATACATACATACATACATACATACATACATACATACATACATACATACATACATACATACATACATACATACATACATACATACATACATACATACATACATACATACATACATACATACATACATACATACATACATACATACATACATACATACATACATACATACATACATACATACATACATACATACATACATACATACATACATACATACATACATACATACATACATACATACATACATACATACATACATACATACATACATACATACATACATACATACATACATACATACATACATACATACATACATACATACATACATACATACATACATACATACATACATACATACATACATACATACATACATACATACATACATACATACATACATACATACATACATACATACATACATACATACATACATACATACATACATACATACATACATACATACATACATACATACATACATACATACATACATACATACATACATACATACATACATACATACATACATACATACATACATACATACATACATACATACATACATACATACATACATACATACATACATACATACATACATACATACATACATACATACATACATACATACATACATACATACATACATACATACATACATACATACATACATACATACATACATACATACATACATACATACATACATACATACATACATACATACATACATACATACATACATACATACATACATACATACATACATACATACATACATACATACATACATACATACATACATACATACATACATACATACATACATACATACATACATACATACATACATACATACATACATACATACATACATACATACATACATACATACATACATACATACATACATACATACATACATACATACATACATACATACATACATACATACATACATACATACATACATACATACATACATACATACATACATACATACATACATACATACATACATACATACATACATACATACATACATACATACATACATACATACATACATACATACATACATACATACATACATACATACATACATACATACATACATACATACATACATACATACATACATACATACATACATATACATACATACATACATACATACATACATACATACATACATACATACATACATACATACATACATACATACATACATACATACATACATACATACATACATACATACATACATACATACATACATACATACATACATACATACATACATACATACATACATACATACATACATACATACATACATACATACATACATACATACATACATACATACATACATACATACATACATACATACATACATACATACATACATACATACATACATACATACATACATACATACATACATACATACATACATACATACATACATACATACATACATACATACATACATACATACATACATACATACATACATACATACATACATACATACATACATACATACATACATACATACATACATACATACATACATACATACATACATACATACATACATACATACATACATACATACATACATACATACATACATACATACATACATACATACATACATACATACATACATACATACATACATACATACATACATACATACATACATACATACATACATACATACATACATACATACATACATACATACATACATACATACATACATACATACATACATACATACATACATACATACATACATACATACATACATACATACATACATACATACATACATACATACATACATACATACATACATACATACATACATACATACATACATACATACATACATACATACATACATACATACATACATACATACATACATACATACATACATACATACATACATACTTGTAGGGTGCTTCCCTAATACTGTACTTAATTTTATATTATTTTGTCTAATCTAGTTTTTATATGTTCTTACTTTAAAACTTCCAATATTTTTATAAAAATAATATTCATTAAAAAAGATTATTTTGTCAAGACTTATACGTTATATATAAATGTTTAAATAAATCAAATCAATAAATTTTATAAATAAAAACGAATCCTATAATTGGCGATCCTGCATCGAACTTTTATATTAACATTTTAAGAATGATTTAATGCTAACTACCAATAAAAACTAAATCTTCAACATTACAATTATTTTCAACGTTAATTTTGAAGAAAGGAAACCTTTGTGAGAGTAAAGAAGACGCTTTTGGATTACTAATAAAGAATGGCCCACGTTTAGAATAATTCAGAAAATTATATATTTTGGATTCTTACTTGCGATCTGTTTGATCTCATTTTAAACTCTTTAAAGGAAATAGCAATTATACCCTCTATATTCATCAATATTGGATAAAACATTGGATAAAATATTTTAACAAATATCTCCAGATAAGTTTTTTTTTTAATTTGTACAATTAGTTTAAGTATTTAGGTTTGATGCGAAGCTATACAATTGTTTTATTGATATATTGTAGTCCCACACCAGTAGTCTAATTAAAATAATGGTTATAACACGTTCTTTTGTTGAAACGAACCCACCATTGATTGATATAAATAATACTCAAGCTAATAACTCCGAAACTACATCACAAACTGTAAATAACTTACGTACAAGCAATTCTAACACTAACATTAACCAAAACTCGACAATGTTACGAAATCAATGTCTTAAGCTACCAAGTTTTTGGTCCGAGTCGCCTGAAGCATGGTTCATTCATGCCGAAATACAATTCACTCTAAATAATGTTACTGATGATACAACAAAATATCATCATATTATAATATCATTACCACAAGATATAATTAACAAAGTTTTAGATATTGTACAAGTTCCTCCAACTATTAACAAGTATGAAAGTATTAAAAAATCCTTATGTAATAGATTTACTATTAGTGAAGAATCTCGGTTGGAGCAATTATTCTCTAATTCAAAGCTTGGTGATCGCAAGCCTTCTGAGTTATTTCGTGATATGAAAATGTTAACAAACAATGATAATATTATAACTCAAGAGTTTTTATATAAATTATGGTTGCGTAAACTGCCACAAATAGTACAGTTACATTTAGCGTCTAGTGTTTCTCAAAATATTGAAGAAAAGATATCACTTGCAGATAAGATCTATGAAGTAAGTGCAAAACCACAAATATCAAGTATTGAAAATAATTCAGTAAATTATCTTGAAGAATCTATTAAAAAACTAACCGATTTAACCTCTAATCTTTGTCTTAATCTCAGTAACGTCATGTTAGAAGTCGGATAGTTAAAATATAGAGGACATACGTCACGTATATCTAGTTCTCACAATCGAAACATATCTCGGCAGCGTTCAAAATCTCGTAATCAAGAATTTTGTTGGTATCATTCGAGGTTGGTAATAAAGCATATAAATGTATTAAACCTTGCAAATTTGGTGATTTTACTAATAACAATACAAACGGTTCTTTAAACTAAAAAAATCCATCATGCCGGTGGCTTATGATGGAGATTTCCATAAACCTAAAAGCCGCTTATTCATTTTTGATAATACAAACAAGTTAAACTTTTTAATTGACACTGGCGCTGTAGTTTCAAATCCAAATTTCTTAAAATTACGTCACTACGAAAGATGTATGTATTTTGCAGCACTAAATAAACTCAAACTAACGCGAACGGAAAATTGCAAAAATTTGCAGGTTTAGAAATCAGCTGATCACTAAAATGGATAGGGTTGTAAATATATGTTGTTTCGACTATCCAGCACATATATATTTTTGGTACTTGGTACAATGCATTTCTATAATTATAAATTCGAAAAACGTATTTATTAAATAGAACTTCGGAAAAGCTTTTACACTTGTTTATTTTGTACATGACTTTTAAGTTTGTTTCTGCTTAAATGACATACGAAAATACATCATTACTTGATTTTTGATATTCGGTAGCCCAAGTAACATGCAGTAATAAGTATTCAAATATATATATAGCTTAACATCTCTAAATCACTAATGTAAATAAACCAATTAGAGGAAAAATGTGTGCCATGGGTGCCAAGAAAAGAAAACTTGGCGTTGTATGCTCTTCTGGAACATACAAGTTGAGAAGAAACTTGCTTAGAATGTATGTACAATAATTATTTTCAGTTTTTGTTGGACTTTTAATTCAACTTTTCTTCTTTTAAACGATTTTTTTTAAATTGTATACATTTTGATTGCTTACTTTTCTTTGTTTATTTTATTGAATCATATGTTTTTTTCTTCTACTAGATTTTACTGGCACAAATTTGTTCAGTAAAAATTTGCAGACTCTCAGTCAAACAACTGTCACTTTACTCTCTCAATTGATGCTCTCTTTTGCAAATTTATGTGTAAACGAACGCATTTCAGTAGGTTAGGTTGGTTGGGTTGGGAAGGGTAGTGCTATGCCGCACATCCACTCGGAGACCCAGTTGGATCCATTGTGATTCCCTTCTATTCATACCCCCTATTAAAACCCAGAAAAGGAGCATCCTGCTCCAGTACAAATTTGTGCAAATTTTGGGGTAAACGAACACACTTACACACAAATCGACATATAAATACATGTGTAAGAACTTGTATTATTCGTTTATAATGATTTTATTTATTTATTTTTCTGCAAACGAAACTTCAAAACTATACCATCTTTGTTTAAATGGATATAACGTAAAAAGCCCGCTTGGGGTTTTTTAAACGAAATACCCATAAAAACCCCGGGTGGGTTTTTTTGGTTTACCCAGTGGGCAGCCAACCCTGGTCTTGTGACAGGTTCTTTTCCCTCTAGGGATCTTACAACAAAAGAAGCGCAATGAAAATTTTTTTGCCGACATGTCTGACGCAGCTATTGAATATAAAGCTCAAAACAACCCACCACAGACAATTTCAAAACGTTTGAAATACGATATATCGCTAATTTTATTTAAAATATGCACCTGAGTACCGCTATATCGGTCAGTCTTTGAGATAATGGTGTTTTTGCGTAAAAAGTCAAGTTAAAAATTGTTTAAAGGAGTTCGTGTTAAATTTGATCGAAGATTATACATCTGAATTGTTTTAAATTCGAAATACAGTGCGTGTTCTGAAAAAAATATTAAATTCATAAGAAAATGTATATTGACTGTTACGTTAAAAAAATCTTAAATATAATTGATCTATAAATTTTAGGACGGTAAAAAAGTTAACAGCAGAGGAAGTGAAGAAACCATATAGAGAGTATTATCTGTTAAGAAATTTTCGATTTGCTCTCAAAAAATTTTGATTCTACCGCACTTCCGCGCTTTCGAAAAACATATTATGAGGTGGGTTGTATTTTGATAGGAATAATTAGTTGAAATTGACTTAACTTTTAACATTGTCGGTCGATTTTATTAAAATTTATCTAATTTGAAAGAAGAGTTAGCCTGATTTGTGCTCATGTATAAATCTTTGTAAATAATTACTTTAAAATATCTACGGTTGTATGTAAAAAAATATTTTACTTTAGCTTTAAAATTCATAGTAGTTACCATAGATTATACGTAGATAGTCAACTAAACTTCAAAAACCTAAGTCTGCTGTCAAAAACCTAAGTATAAGAATGTGTTAGTAGAACATTTTGTTTCAGTATTGGTTTAAAATAGGGATGTAACCGATACCGATTCCGATACCGATATATCGGCGATACTTCAGATTTTCCGATACATCGGTATCGGCGATATTTTACTGTCGATACGACGATACTTTTAAAATATTTCTTCAGAGTTTTTGTTTAGCAAATTATTTTTTGTTAATTTTAAAATTCATTTCGTTATTTTTTAAATCTTATTAATATCAATTTTAAAAATTAATAATATTTTGCGCTGTTATTTTGTAAAAAATAATTAATTTTTTTGTTAATTTTGCCATGAATTCAAATTCAATTCTTTGTTTTTTTAACTCTTATTCCCAGCAAACAAGAAATGCACAAGAATTATTGTAATTGCTATGAAATACGCTTTATATGAAAATATAAGAATGGGTAGGTTTTCAAGCAAATTGTTGCAAAAAAAAAAATACGCAACATTTTAAAAAATCAGAATAAAATAAAAAATTTTTTTACGATATTTACATGAAATATAAGTCAAAAAAATCTTTTAAATAAACACGGAAAGCTTAAGTCATCCTCTATTTAAAAAAACTGTTTAAAAATTGAACACAACGCAGTGAAAATTGTTTTTGTCCGTGAAGTCCCAAAAAATCGTTTTTACCGATAACTTCCGATTTTGAGAGTGTATTGCAATTTTTAAAATGGCAAAATGATCTACTCAACTAGACCTTCAAGCCTCACTAAGTCGTGTTTCACGAGTAAAAAAAACATGCCATTTTGTAACAGCGTGTAATTAAGCTATTCTGGTATGTGATGGAAATCGATCGATTTCAAATCGAGTCGATTTCGAAAAACAAAATTTCCTGAAAGATAACTTGTTGATGTTTTTATTGTTTTCGTGGCTTAGAATATTTTATTTGATCCTAAATTCGAGTTCACTGTGTCGTGCGATTTACTTAAGACATATTTCACTATTATTAGTTTTATGAAATCGATCGATTTTCATTACATAACAGATTAAGTTATTTAGAAGAATATTAGTTTATAAATGTCCTTTAAAAAATCCATTTTTTAAAAAGCTTTGCGAGTTTTTTTTAATTATAAAGGAATTACAAATTTGTACTTGCTTTTCTACTAATTATCTGCATATTTTTAATATAGATTCTTTGGAAGCAATGAAAATGTTGTTTCTTAAAAATTACTTCCAATTTTTTATACTGGATTAATATTAATTTAAAATATTAATAATATCGTACACTGTAATTTTGTATAATAAAAAAATTGCCCTTCTTGAGTTTTATTAATCTAAACTTGAACTCAATTTCAATATTCGTATCGGAATCGGTATCGGCGATATTTATTTTTAAATATCGGTATCGGTATCGGATCGGCAAAACGGCGTATCGTTACATCCCTAATAGGGATGTAACCGATACCGATTCCGATACCGATATATCGGCGATACTTCAGATTTTCCGATACATCGGTATCGGCGATATTTTACTGTCGATACGACGATACTTTTAAAATATTTCTTCAGAGTTTTTGTTTAGCAAATTATTTTTTGTTAATTTTAAAATTCATTTCGTTGTTTTTTAAATCTTATAAATATCAATTTTAAAAATTAATAATATTTTGCGCTGTTATTTTGTAAAAAATAATTAATTTTTTTGTTAATTTTGCCATGAATTCAAATTCAATTCTTTGTTTTTTTAACTCTTATTCCCAGCAAACAAGAAATGCACAAGAATTATTGTAATTGCTATGAAATACGCTTTATATGAAAATATAAGAATGGGTAGGTTTTCAAGCAAATTGTTGCAAAAAAAAAATACGCAACATTTTAAAAAATCAGAATAAAATAAAAAATTTTTTTACGATATTTACATGAAATATAAGTCAAAAAAATCTTTTAAATAAACACGGAAAGCTTAAGTCATCCTCTATTTAAAAAAACTGTTTAAAAATTGAACACAACGCAGTGAAAATTGTTTTTGTCCGTGAAGTCCCAAAAAATCGTTTTTACCGATAACTTCCGATTTTGAGAGTGTATTGCAATTTTTAAAATGGCAAAATGATCTACTCAACTAGACCTTCAAGCCTCACTAAGTCGTGTTTCACGAGTAAAAAAAACATGCCATTTTGTAACAGCGTGTAATTAAGCTATTCTGGTATGTGATGGAAATCGATCGATTTCAAATAGAGTCGATTTCGAAAAACAAAATTTCCTGAAAGATAACTTGTTGATGTTTTTATTGTTTTCGTGGCTTAGAATATTTTATTTGATCCTAAATTCGAGTTCACTGTGTCGTGCGATTTACTTAAGACATATTTCACTATTATTAGTTTTATGAAATCGATCGATTTTCATTACATAACAGATTAAGTTATTTAGAAGAATATTAGTTTATAAATGTCCTTTAAAAAATCCATTTTTTAAAAAGCTTTGCGAGTTTTTTTTAATTATAAAGGAATTACAAATTTGTACTTGCTTTTCTACTAATTATCTGCATATTTTTAATATAGATTCTTTGGAAGCAATGAAAATGTTGTTTCTTAAAAATTACTTCCAATTTTTTATACTGGATTAATATTAATTTAAAATATTAATAATATCGTACACTGTAATTTTGTATAATAAAAAAATTGCCCTTCTTGAGTTTTATTAATCTAAACTTGAACTCAATTTCAATATTCGTATCGGAATCGGTATCGGCGATATTTATTTTTAAATATCGGTATCGGTATCGGATCGGCAAAACGGCGTATCGTTACATCCCTAGTTTAAAATAAAATATTCCCCACAGCTACAAAACCATACTTAGTTGTACAAAAAGTATTTAACAAAATTTATATTTTTTAAACACGAACTTTTAGCTGTTATATACAATGATTTTTGCATTAATTAATGAAGATATGAATCTAGAATCATTTTTAATGTAATTGAGCTCAAAAAATTTTGATTCGCTGAACATTTTTTTGCATTTTTTCTATTTGGCACTAAAAAAAATTGTCCCAAATAGTATCAAAAATGCAATACTGTTGAATGAAAAAAAAAACGGTTGAAAACTTTGATAAATTTCAACACACAAATGTCAACCAAATTAAACAAATATTTTAAAATTACAGCAAGAAGAAACATAAAATTTGTTATATGGCAAATAAAAAAATTTAATAATATAAAATAGTTTGTGTGTGCAAAAAAATAAATGTTAGTGCATTTTCAAGTGCAAAAATTACGCTCTCTGATGAGTGTTGAGTTGCCTCTCTCAGTGTGTTGGATAACAAAATACCCATAGGTGTGAAGAGAGTTATCAATTTTTTTTGACAGGAGCCCAGTTGACTAACTATGTATAATCTATGGTAGTTACCAAGCACTTTAAGGCTAACATAACTTTGTTAAAAAATTATATGCAAAAGACAACTGTAATTATTTTGTGATTTAATAATAAATACTGGTAACACCACCGTGCTCAACAACCACTTCATAGTTTATGGTATACAAAAACGAATACAAATTTGATTCGAGTAGTCAAATAACTTTTTATTTTATTAAATAACTTTATTATTTTGAAGTAAAACAACTTAATTCAAAAAATATGCGCATCTGACATTGTTGTAAAGCATATAAACATTTCTATGAAGTAAAAGTAAGAAAAATATGATGAACATAAAAGAATTAACACAATTTCTTTTATTCGAATGAAATGAGTTTGAATCATAGAAAAACGTAGAAGCCTGACTGGTTGCAAACAAGGTGGATTTATACAGGTGATACTATAAGCACAGCAGTTCTACATTTTTCCGCAAATTAGATGCTCGTATGTCAAAATTTGTATGCGTTGACATAGGGGCTGAGATGTCAAATGTTATTGTAATGTTGTAGATGTTTTAGAATCAACACCACCTGATAAAATTAATTCACCTTGGTTGCAAATAGTTGTCAGAAACCGAAATACATTAATACAGGTAGTGGTAATACTAAAACAAATATGTACAACATGACAAAAACAACCTGGGTTTTTATTGTTGTTTCGTTGTTCTAAATGTCAAAAAACAAGTCTGAAAGAAAAGAAAATTTCCGAGAACACAAAGCAAACTCCAGAGGCGGGAGTACCGCACTAAACTTTCAGGTACATCAAGCTAATGATAGTGCGATTTTTTTATTTCCACTACTGATATTTAGTAATAAATTGCAAAATATGCCTCAATAAACAACAACGATAGTGAAGTGAAACAATTTTCCACAGACATTATCTTTATAATAAGGAAAACATTTATTTGGTAACTTACTCCCAACCCTGCTCACATCAAAAAGTTGTTTAAATAAAAAGGCATGAAATAAAAATTAGTTTCCCAAATATCCGAGTATTTAACAATTTTAGACATGCAATGTACGGGATAAACAAAACACTTCGTCCCGTTTTGTCATGGCTTGATGCCGTAAAATGGCCGATACAAATACAGCGTTCCGGGAGGTCCATGCCACATATTCTGCTCCACTCGGCCCTACGATGAGCTTTTGCAACGCAAAGCCAGCTTCCGTTGCCAGCTTTTTTTTTTGTAAGCACTCAAAATATTTTTTAAGCCGTTTTTTATTTAAATTTATTATATGTGTGATTTTTAATTAAATTTCCGTTTGATTTTTCGGCTCTAGATTTATATTTTTTTTCTTTACATTGTTTTCTCACTTCAACAGGTTGTAAAAAATAAATAACTTTTGACATTTTCAATAATGAAAATAGATAAACAGCTGTGTTTTTACTACTACCTGTATTAATAGGTCTGTTCATTTACTTTCCTAGCAGAAACTAGCAATTTGTGAACCAAACTATGAACAAAACTATGGATAAAAAAGTGTTATCTTTTAACTGTCCGTAAATAAAATTTTGTGTGTAAAGTATTTAAATGGCAGAAATAAAAATACAACTGCTTATACATAAGGATTTTTTAGTTTAAATATCTGTAAACAGTGGAAATAAAGTTAATTTCAATGTAATTGTGGAATTTTTTTTTATTAATTTACGGCCCTTTTCACAATGGACTTTAACGGAAACTTCGCCATACAAAACTTACCGTTAAAGTCCACGTTAACTCTTAATCATACATTGTAAAAAGGGGCGTTAGTTGAATTTGTTCTCTGCAGGAACTTGCCAAGTTTTTTCTTATATTTGACTCACATAATATTACGAGTGTAACCGTTATGATTTAGCCTTAAGTTGGAAAATTTTCTGCCACCCAATTCAAGCGTTTTAAACTCTTTTAACGACCACTGCTGCACTCAAATTAAAGAAAAATATGCGATCTTACCATATTTAATATTTTTGACTTCTTAAAAAGTATTAATTTCTTAATAACTCATTAAAATTAGAAAAAGTTTAATTTTTCATGAATTTTTCAAACATTTATTTTGTAAACAAAAGATCTAAACAGCTGTTTGGCTAATTCCTGCTAGTACAAATTTTACTAGCAAAAACTTGCAACAAATTTTTTTCTCTCAACTTTTTGCTCTTTTTTCGCTCTCTCGTTGCTAGTTTTTCGAGTACGTGAACACTTTCCAGTAACAACTAGTAACAATTAGTAACAACTCTCAGTTATTGAACAGACCTAATGTATCTTGTCAGAAACCTAAGTCGATTATCAAAAATACCTAAGTCTGAGAATGTATTGGTAGAAAATTTTGTATTAGTATTGGTTTAAATAAAAATTTCCCCACAGCACCAAACCATACTTAGTTGCACAAAAAGTATTTTACAAAATTTATATTTTTAAACATGAATTTTTAGTTATTATATACAATTAATTTTGCATTAATCAATGAAAATATGAATTTAGAATCATTTTTAATACATTTGAGCTCAAAAAACGTTGATTTGCTAAAAAAAAATTTGCAATTTTTCTATTTGGTCCTAAAAATATTTATCCCATTAAGTAACAAAAATGCAATACCGTTGAATGAAAAAAGGGTTGAAGACTTTGATAAATTTCAACACACAAATGTCAACAAAATTAAAAAATTATTTTAAAATTACAGCAAGAAGCAAATTAAAAAGTTAATAAATAAAAAAAGTGTTTGTGTGTGCAAAAAAATTACATTTTAACGCATTTTCAAGTTTGTTGAATACACAAGTCCTATACGTGAAGAGAGTTGTCAATTTTTTATTGCCAGGCCGAGAGTTGGAAATCTACGTATTAATCTATTGTTAAAATATCGAGCTTTTTTCGATTTATTTTGATTTTATATACATCACTAAGACATTTTTTTATATTTGTATTTTTTTTTTATATTTTTTAAGAATTTTTCTATGTATTTCGAATCAACTGGATAATTTGGTGATGTTTTCCATCACATGAAACAAATAATAAATTTAAGCTAAGAGCTAAGACTTCAAGCTTCATTTTCAGATGTAACATGAATGTAAAATATTTGAGGTAAAAAATACACATTTTGGAAATAGCAACTTAAAGTTGTCTTAACAAACGTGTGTGCTTACTTTAAAATTTTGATATAATAACTTCTTTAAAGTACAACTTTACTCAACATTGCTTGGCAAAACTACTTTAAATATTTTTGCATACAGCCGCTAATCTTTTACTTTTCCATGTCAACCGAAATCAAAGTTAAACAAATAGTCATAAATTTTAATTTAGTTCTGCGATTTTTATTTTTTAGAGAGCAGATATATATGGGCATGTTTTGACACTCACATCTAGCATAACATTTGCGATTGTGACTTGAACTCGCGAGAGGGGTGTTCTGTAAATCGCAATCGCCAGACATTTGGCGAGTTCAAATCGCAAGAGTATACTGAAGTGAACTGATGAATTTAGGCTAAACTCAATTTTAAAGACGCAATAAAATGATGAATAAATTAAATTAAATGCTTTTTTTATTTTACCTTTCAGAACGGGCTTTTAAGGTCACAAAATAAAGTACAAAGATTATTATTTATCTACTTTTAACATCCGACGTTTCGTTGGATAATCCCAACTTCATCAGGGAATTTTATTTATTAAGTATATTATACATATATCTTAATTTAATACATTGTTTGTTATTTGTTCGTGTATTTTTCGTAAAACAGAATAATTAAAATACAAATGTCAACCAAAAAATTAATGCATAACATGCAAAATACACAACTGATCTTTCTTTTTATTTGCATCAAAACTAGTAACATATTCTAACTATTTTTATTAAAAATATTTAATTTTTAATTTTTTTACGGCTTTGCTTGTCCATTGTTTTCTTCTGCACAGACGATTTCAATAAACAGCCGATCTATTTAATACGACAAATCGCAAGCCAAACGCGTGAGTTTCAGATCATGAAAAATCAAGTTTGGCGATTTGCAATTCACATGCGATTTGACAATCGTGCGAGTGTCAGAACATACATGACTTTAAAATACTATACTCACTTTTTGAGGTGTTTTTTTTGTTGCAAAAAATATTCCCAGAACAACCGAGAAAGCAAAGGTAACGCTCAATGCACAAAAATTTTAAAAATCGAAAAATATTTTATATTATTATCCATTAAATGAGGCAAAAAATATAACATGAATTCGACCTTCTCATATTTCTATTAATTAAATTGGTAAAGCCAAAAAATAATAATAAAAAACCCAAAGTGTACACTCAAAATGAGAATCGCCCATGTATATTGTACATTCATTGGCCCAAAAAATCGTTCTTATATGAGCACAAAAAATTTTTAAAAAAACTTCAACCGTTCGATTTCGTAAAAGCATAAGCTTTGTCGTGCGTGAGCATGCGTAATAAAACCAATTTATGTTGTGAGCATGCGTGATCGCGTTTTAAAATTTGCTGTGCGTGAGCGTGCGTGAACAAAATATTCTTGCGTGATCGTGAGCGAAAACTCACTCATGCGTACTAGAAATGAGCGATCCTGTGATTTTTAAAGAACGTCGTTAACAGTGAATTTGATTTAATAATCACTGTTACTTAAATCTGACTGTTATCACTGTTTTCAGTTCTCTTATAGCAATATAATTATCAAACCACACATGCATCACTACAACAAAAACGTTGTTCTTTAATATACCAAGGCAGATTTAAATAAAAAACGTTATTACCCACACAAACAGTGAAATAACATAATTTTCTATATGTAACAAATAGAAAAGAACAACTTTGCAAGTAGCGGTTACTTGACAAATTTTGTCACAACTGTAAATCGTGATTTTTCAGTAACAGTGAATAAATCAGAGGTACTGAAATATCGCTCATCTCTAATGCGCACATCTCTAATTAATACTAACATATCCTAATGCAATTCATAGCACCCTTCTTCGGCGGTATTGTAGCAGAACCGTCGGCGAAGTACAAGGACTAATAAAATGGTTACACAGCTTAAAAACTTGACACCAGAAGGGCTTGCAACACTGCTCTACAAAAAACGCGCAAAACTTTCTATCTCTCACGTACTTCTTCAATTGTTATATCTACACTATCCCTTTCCTAAAGAATTTAACACATTCATTAATTAACTGGTAGGCATTATGTGCCTGATTGTGTTACTTCTCTTTAAAAAAAATAAAAAATCAGCTTTCTAGCTATACTGGAAGTGCTCATACAAAGAAGAGGCACCCTAGTTCCCCCATCAAGTTGAACAAAGTTATGGGGGGTTGAAAAGAGCTCGAATAGTTTCGTGTAATATACACACTGTGTGACCGGAACTTGGCCTAGCGCACTACCGTGCGCCTCGATAAACTTGTACTACAACTTATTTTTAAAACAAAATTTCTAGGATGTATACTTACATATTTTATGTTTATCTTTATTTTTATCCCGTCTGTCAATAGAATTAAATTGCAGTGGTGTAAACAAAAATGGCCCATTGTCAGTCTGAGCTATTTTTATACGCTGTGGTTTCAAATGGGCTGGTAAATCTTTAACAGCAATATCCAAACACAATGGCAGGTCCGTAAGGTTTGCAGGGGGTATAACATTACCATTTTCCAAAACCAGTGGAACTGGAGATCCCTCACACTGAGCACTTAAATTCTGAAAGGTAAAAATAACATAAATTTACGACGAAAAGTACTAAAATAATATATATGTTTAACCCGAAGTTGTATTGCCATTTCACTTTGTTCTGTTGGCATCATATTATGCCATTGTGTTTGCAACAGAAATGTCATGTGCCTGGTGGCTAAAGTAGAATGACCCAAACGTTTAGCTGCTGTTATAACCGACTGCAGCAAATCGATTTGTAAACTGGGCCAACCAGATTTGGTTTCTAATACCTCCAAGGGATCTAAAGAAAGCGTATAGCCAGGAAAACTAGATAACATAAGGCGATATGTTTGCGACCAATCAGGATCCGCAGAATTTTGGTTAACGTGTTTTAAAGCAGCTAGTCGTTGAAAGAAAGCCGCCTTGCGTCTATAGCCGATTTGTTGGTAGAGCGTCGTCATTACCTCAAAACTTTTAATACGATCTGATTCAGCCATAGAGTGATTAATATATAAAATATTTTGCAAGCACATGGCAACGTCCAAAGGTCTGTTTTGCTCTATAAATACGCGAGCAGCTTTAAAAGCAGCCTCAATTTCAACTATAGCGGCATTTCGATATTTGCTGTAGTTTATTATGGCATTTTTAAAAAGACTCAAAATTTCATCGGGCTTCAGGATATTGCCAGGTAGATCAGAATGTTGCTCTGAACGATAATTGGCTGCTGATATTGTAGATGTAGATGACGAAGAAGACGTTGAGTTGGTAGAAGTGTGAGACAAAGTTGATGTCGTTAATATTGATGAAACCGATGAATTTAAAGCCGAATGTGGCGGCTGCTGTTGGTGAGTTGACGTAGAAATACTTTCTGGATTTTCTTGTATTGTCTTTTCCGAGGTATTAAAACGTTTAGTAAAATCACTCTGCCGCCAGTTATCTGGAGTACCTTTCAAGGGTGAGCCGTCTTGCAGAGAAGCATTGCGATGTAATGTTTCGTCGGCTCGTAGCTGAGGATAGAGTAAGCACACTGATGCCGCACATAAGCCCTCTTCAGCTGCTCCTTCCCATAGTAGATCGTTAATTGACTTTAATGCATCACAGGCACTATGGTATAAGCTTAAAGCATCATCAACTAAACCTGCTTGTAAAGAAAGATCAGCTAAATTTTTTGTTATTCTGCCCACAACACGTTTTCGATTATTTCTTGATTCCATATCTAAGCCCACAAAATCTCGCTTTTCAAATGGGGCGGTTAAAAGTGCACATTTTTCCACTTTTAATCGCGAGCACTCCAGTCGTTTTAATTCCAATACCCAGAATAAAGCATTTACAAAGTCAGCAATATTTGATTCTAAATCTACACAAGTTTCATTATCTCTATAGAAAAACGCTTGTGCTTTAAAGTTGGACGGCGTTGTGAAGAGATCTTGCAACCGTTTCGTTTGTCCTTCATTTGTATCCTTAACGTTATGTAACTGCTTTGCAGCAGCAGTGTCTTCTACATGATTTGCTTTAATTTCTTCCAATTCTTGCGGACCAAAAAATATTGCTCTCGAGTCATATAGAGTGCTGCCATAACGTACTTTAAGAGATTCATGTTGTCGACACAATTCATTCAACTCCTGTTGACTATAAAATTTGCCTATAGTAACTAGGCCTAACAAGCGCCGATGTGTTTGAAAGTCGCCCCAATCATTATTTTCTACAGGATGGTCATGAATGTAACGCACCCATATATCCCGGGCGACACCGCTAGAATCTGAAAAATACACACATTGTATACATATGTATATTAAAACGTGAACAATGTGACCGAGAGCAAGAGCTACAACTTACCGGTTATTTTAACATTGTTCACCCTCCTGACCTTGTCAAAAGCTTTTTGTAAAGTTCGGGGTTTGGATGGTCCAACACCTCTTAATAAAACTAGCAAATAACTGTGATGTAAAATGGTTTGTTCGTAATCAGGGCGAGACATGTTTTGGTGTTAAGACACGAAACGGATGCCTAATTATTCCCTTCTCTTGGTTTAAGATTGCGTATATATCCAGGAGCACATAAAGTTATATGCACAATTCCTTGTTGAAGGTTTATTGAATTTACGTAGTATGTACGTGGTTAAGAATTTTAATCGTCTGGAATTTTGCACAAATATATCTTACGCAATTTCAGTTACATTACAGATACAAGTATCTTCAAATCTGTTACTTATTCCTGGTACTGTTCTTATTTTTTCAAAAGTTTAGTGCAAAATATTTAAGCAAAATATTTTTTCCAAAAATTCCCATAATTTTCTATTACTAGTTGTTAATAAAAGTCAGTTTTCATATAAAGTATCATTTCACACTGTGCCTTTTCGGCCTGCCTTTTTTTTACTATTTCTTTTAAGCCCCCTCCGCAAAGATATTTACGTTTACATTGCGACCTTTTCTGAATTTATACCAAGGTGCATTGAACAGGTACCACTACAAGAACAGCTGTTTTAGTAAATTTGAGAATGTGTGCGTCACACAGACAATAAATTTTGACATATGCCTGGGAGTTTTCTATCAACAACGTTCATATGTTAGTAAATTTGAGAGAGCTTATGATGTGTGCGACTCACAGATAATGGACTTGACATATTTCTGGGGTATTTCTACCAACAAAATACATGTGTTTTTTGGTGTTGTATTTGTTTTAGTTATGGTGGTACCTGTAATGAATATGCCTTGATTTATACTGATGCTTAATGCTGAGAGTACGGAAATAACAAAGATATGTATAAAAAACTCGCTCAAATTTCCATTCGATTATTTCATGATGAGTATCAGAGAACAGCAATGAGTATTGAACAAGTGAGTCGAGTTGAATCATGATCCATAATTTCATGTACTTATACGCATTTATATTTATAGCAATGTTGACGAAACACATATCCACTCCTAAAGTCATACTTATTATCCATCGTCTTTACGACGTAAAGACGATGGAAAATAAGTATGACTCGCATGTTATTATGAAGATTTATGTTCATTATGAAGTTGTGTGTTTGCTCTGCTGCCTTTTTTTACCACGTATTTTTTTTATCAAAGTTAACATACATACATACATGGATGAGTAGAATGAGGTGAATCAATGCATTGCAAAGTTAAGTATTATAAGTATTTCCCTAAAATTAAAACGCAAATTGAGGACATTTATATATCTTGCAACTAATATTTATAAATCAACGACATTGCAAGTATAAATATATGAGAGTAGTTAATTTTAAATGACGTATACGCACTTATACTTACAATATTATGAGTGAGCATAAAATAGTTCACCACTTATCAAATAATACAATAGCAACAACAGAAAGAACAACGGACAACTGTTACGATTTCTTGTGGTGAGTTTGATTTGTTCACGCCGATATGTTACATTGTGTATGTTTACGGTATTATTTCTTCACACGCGTTACTTTACGCTGAGTCGGACGGTATGTTGCCAGAGTATGATTTGTTCACATCGATATCGTAATATAAATTCATCAGGTGTGGACCGTGGTAGAATAATATACAAGGCAGCTCTGGAACGCCAGCTGATTATTTTTTTTTTCGTGGTACGAACTATCAAATGTTGTGTATATGTGAAATAACTACGTTGCACACACAATACAACACGTATGTTTGGTGCTGCTGTTATACAAAAACACACACACACTCAATTAATGTTTGACGTTTCGGAACTCAAATGTACATTTTTATATGTTATGCGTCTACCTTGTATATTATTCTACCATGGTGTGGAAACTATGTTGTGGGAATGTGAATTTCCCAAGGCATATTCATTACAGGTACCACCATACTAAAACATATACAACACCAAAAAACACATGTATTTTGTTGGTAGAAATACCCCACAAATTTGTCAAATCCATTAACTGTGAGTCGCACACATTCATAAGCTCTCTCAAATTTACTAGCACATGCCCGTTGTTGATAGAAAACTCCCAGCCATGTGTCAAAATCTATTGTCTGTGTGACGCACACATTCTCAAATTTACTAAAACAGCTGTTCTTGTGGTGGTACCTGTTCAACATACATTGGAATTTCCTTACTTGAAGTCTACACGTAACATAATATGTAAGATGAGATTGTCAAATTCAATCGCAGAGAGAATTATGTTACGTGTAGACTTCAAATTAGTGTTATCTCAATGTTATAAAAATTTTTATGAGAGCGTTGCTATAAAGGGCAATATACACGGTCAACATGCTTGACAAGCGCGGTAGTAGTATGTGTGAAATTTCGTTAGTTTAGTGACACCAACGACGCTTGATGGAAAATCTACTTGGTTTTGATTTTTCGTCCAGCACACGTACACGAATCTGGCATCAAGCTGATTGGCCGTGTATATTGCCCTTAAGAATTCTTATAACAACAATCTTATGAGATGAACTGTCAAAAAACAAATGTACATGAAAATAGAATAGCGTGCATGTGTGAGTGTTTATTAAAATAAATGAAAAGCGATGTTTTTGATAAAATTTCTGTGTTAAATAAATGAATAAATGTGTTTAATTGATTTATAAATTTAAATTTGTGTGAAAAATTAAAAATAAAGTAACTAATTATGTAAAAGTAATACATGTTAACTTTATGAACATTTGCATAAAATGAAATCTTATCGGAAAAGTAAAATTACGTCTTCCCATAGTATGAGATTAAGAGAAAATTAGACATTTTGTTTTTAGTATTCTGCTGACGTTTTTTCTCATGTTATCTCAAAGTTAATGTCTTGTGAAGATGCTGTTTAAGAATTCTTATAACAACGCGCTCATAAAAATTCTTATAACATTGAGATAACAAATATGAAGTCTACACGTAACATAATTCTCTCTGCGATTGAATTTGACAATCTCATCTTTCATATTATCACAAAGTCTGTGATATTATGTTACGTGTAGACCTCAAGTAAAGCGCGTGCAGTTTTCTATTCTAATATTTATATTAATTTTATTAAATAAACAGATCATAAATATAAAACTCAGTAATATTACAATGAACCTTTTACCCAAATCACATGAAGAATTTGCTCAAACTGACTATTGGAATGCTTTCTTTAAAAAGCGCGGAGAAAAAACTTTTGAATGGTTTGTGTGTTTGTTGATTTTAAGTTACTCCAGTTGAATTGTTAATTAGGATATTATAAATGCCTGCTAAATTTGTTAATATGTATATTCTAGGTACGGGGAGTATTTGGAATTATGTGAGCAAATACACAAATATGTTAAGTCAAACGATAAAATCTTGATGCTAGGTTGTGGCAACTCCAAACTAAGTATGGACATGTATGATTCTGGATTTAGGTATATATGTACTTTGTTTATGCGGATGGTGCGATCTTATTAATTTTAATATTTTTTAGAGATATTGTGAATATCGATATCTCCCCTGTGGCCATTAAGAAAATGCAAGAAATCAACAGTCGTGCTCGAGCTGATATGAAATTTTTACAAATGGATGCTACGAATATGTCATTTGAAAATGAAAAATTCTCAGTAGCACTAGATAAAGGTACACTTGATGCTTTGTTTGTTGACGACACTTTAGAAGTTAGAGAAACAGTAGAAAAATATTTTAAGGAAATTAATAGAATTTTGAGGACGGGAGGACGATATATGTGCATTTCGCTCCTGCAAGAACATATATTAAAATACATCATAGAATATTTTCCTAAAAATTCGTTCATGCTGCGCATTGTGCACTGTTTAGATGCAGACAGATCTAATCAAGAGAAAAATTCTGATACCCCTGATGCTGTTACAATGCCAGTTTTTGCTGTAGTTGCTACAAAGTTTAAAGCATTACCCATGCCGGTAAGTATTCCTGTTAGACCAAGATATATGCCTATGTTCTGAAAAACGCATATCGCTTAAAATTGGCGTTTTCAAATCAGGTGTTCTGACAAACGAAAACGATAGAAATTAGCGTTTTCAAACTGCTAGTGTATACTGAAGCGATCTGGTCTATTTTATTTAATCTGCACCTTAAAGAGAAAATAAAATGATGCCCAATTTAAATTTAATATGTTTTCTTCTTATTTAAAGAAAAACTTGTAACGTTTTTTCATGATTTTAATTAAAAACAAGCAATTTAAAAATTAGCTTTGAGTTTGTCAATTGTCTGTCTCAATTCTCTACTTATGAACTGGCGATGATTGTAGTATTTTTTAATATCAGCATTTTAATGTAGGCATTTCAATGCAAAGTTTATTTGTTTGAGTCGGAAGTGTTTATTTGCTTGTTTATGTTTTGTTATAATAAAAAAATATGCTTTCATTGCTCGTACACAACTTCGGAAAATAGCAAAACGCTAGCGAATCACCGCCCGCTTTTCAGAACATGCCGAAATGCGTTTTGCGTTTTTCAAACCGTGAGCGATTTGAAAACGCTGCGTTTTTCAGAACATTTGCGTATGTGACAGGGTTTGCTGCCCACTGGGTACCCCAAAAAAACCGGGTTTTATGGGTATTTTGTTAAAAAAAAACCCAAGCGGGTTTTTTACGTTATATCCATTCAAACAAAGATGAAGATAGTTTTGAAGTTTCATTTACAGAAAAATATAATAAAATCATTATAAAATGAATATAAACGAATAACCCAAGTACATTCACATGTATTTATATGCGCATTTGGGTTTATGTACATTTAACCTTAGTGGGGTTTTCAGTACTTTTAATTTAAATAAAGATAGTATATTATATAAAAAAAATTAAGACAATAATTAAAAATTCATAAAAAATAGTAGTCCAAACACATACATAAAAAGTTATTTAAAATCACTTACCACTCCGGTGGCTCAGATTTTAAATGCTTTTAACTGCCCTTTTCATAATGTGCTATTAAAAGTTAACGCGGACTTTAACAGCAAGTTTTCTATGCCGAACTTGCCATTAAAGTCCACGTTAACTTTTAATCGCACATTAAAAAAAGGGGCGTAAGAGAGCTAATGCTTTTTCCAATCTAAGGCCATTTCAAAGGTTACTCCATATTAAACCATAAGATGAGAACATTCTTTCTATTGATGGTGGCAATTCATTACTGAAGTGAATATCTTCAGCCATTGTTTTTTGTGGAAAGTGTTCTGCATCTTTAATTTTAGATGCCAAAAAAAGGGTGCTAAAAATGGGGTGCTTTTGACTTACGCATTCTTCTGCTATCTTTTCACTTTCTTTAGTAATTACTTTGCCCATATATTCGGAATGCACGCTTTTTAACAAAATCCTGTTTTGACAGTAGTATAGCATTGTTCAACAAATTACAGTCTAGGCACCCTAAATAGCACAAAAAAACTAATTTGTAGTTTAAAAATTTTAGTTTTTTACCGGTTAGGCTATATTTTTATTGAATTTTTTACTTTCTTTGTTATTGTTCCACTCCTTATGTTGTTGATTTTAGTATTTGCTATTTTTTTTATTGTTTGTTGTTGTTTTGCCAAATATTGTTAGTGAAAAATGTGGAGTCGCTGTAAGTTATGCTGAAAAACGTGAATAAAATACGTAATTGTTTCCTATATTTTTCAAAAAAGTGCGGAAAAATTAATTTTGTTGCACAAGATGTTGATGAAACACTATAACATAACAGAGAATTATGCAATTGAATATACAATTTTTTTTTTTTTTTTTTTAATATGTAAAAGAATTGTTCGGCTTGAGGTCTATTTTTAATAAATAAATATAATAAAATTTTTTTATTTTTTATTTATTTTATTTTTCTTTATTGGTTCCGATATTTCGGTTAACTTCGTTGACCATCTTCAGGGAAATATTTTCTAAAAACGTACAAAATGACTTAATTAACAAATCAATACTAATTGTAATAAAATATGAATTAAAATATAAATTAAAAATTGTTTTATATATTTACTTTTTTTAATTGTAGTGTTGTTTACACTTGTAATACATGTCACCTACTGTTTATATGTTTTTTGTTTTGCTCAGTTCTATGTTTGTTTATTGTGTATCTATATATGTGCGCGCAATTGTCTGTGTCAGTTTTATAATTAATTCTTTTCTCTGTTGGGATATTTATAATATCCTTTTTCAACAACTTCTACTAAACTTATGAAACTTCGCACGCACAATAAGTTGTCGTGAAAATACAACATTATGGCTAGAAAAGTGGTCAGTGCCACGCCTAAACGTAGTAAATATTATTTTTCAACTACTATTTAACCTAACCTTACCACGCCCATGCAAAGTAAATATTATTCTTAACTACTACTAAACCGATTTTTATGAAACTGGACAAGTGATGATTTTCTAATTAACGTACGGCCCTAAAAAAATTACAGTTTTTAAGAAGAAAAGCTTTTTAATTAAAACAATAGTAGAATTCATAAATAATTTATTTGAATTTGAAATGTGTCTTCAGAAAAATTTGAATGGAAATTTTGTTCATATCAAACCTAAACAGTTTTTTATGAATACGGCAGTAAAACCATTTTGAATAAAATAGGTATATGCACAATATATTCAGTCAATACAAAATATATTGATTTAATACGCTTAAAGTACATATGAAAACCATTCAAATATGTATTTGAACGGCCGAGCTAATTTTATTGAAAGTTTCTTGAACTCTAAAAACATTTTTAATGATTGAAAGTCCTTAAAACATGCTTTTACACATTCAAATATTGAAATTCACCGGATCGTGCTCAGATATACAATTTTATTGGGCTTTATATTCCAAAACTATTGAAAAGCTGTTAGCTTAAACATTCGCTTTGGACTATCATGAATAGGGTTTCCAGTTTTAATTTTTGAAAAAGAAAGAAAAGCTTTTAAAAATAGCGCTATTTTCGAAACTTTCGCGGGACATAAAAATTAAGATTAAAATATATATTTTCATGTTATTTAATTAGTTTGGCTTAAGTTCATTTTCAATTTAATCTTTAGAATTTCTTTCTTAAATAAAAAATAATTTGATCGAAAGATTAAATTGAAAATGAACTTAAGCCAAACTAATTAAATAACCTTGGATAAAAACCATAACAGTTCGACTAAAAATTCATAACTCGATATATATTTTCTTCAAGATATATTGTACTAAAAAATTATTTTAAATGCAAATAGAAGTACATACATATCTATATAAATACATGGTAAATAAGTTTTACTTAAATTCATTTATAATAAAAAATACACAAGTTTACAAATTCGTGGAACTCGTGGTAAAAAATGTATAACAGTTTTTGCTCTTAAAAGGTTCATAAAATTAAAAAACATTTCGTTATTTTCTTTTAGCATATGTGACCTTCTCCGACTAGGTCCTAGTGTGTCAAAAAACGGGTTTGGACTTAAGAGTGGAATCTGGTACCTAAAAGGGTGTAGAATAAGATGAAATGCGTTTTTTTCAAAACTTCATTTTCACACACTAGGTCCCTTTTCTCGGAGAAGGTCACATATAGGAAAATATGTTCTAAAAAAAAGGCCGTAGTTTATTAAAATCGATTTTACTCACAGTTAAGTGAAGGAATTCAATTGATAAAACGCAATATTTTCATAGATTATTAAATTTGTGTGGTTGTTTGTATATGTGATGTATGGAAATCGGAATTTTTATCAATTGTATATTTTTGAAATTACCGTATTTAATGAAATTACCTTGCTACATTTTGCGGTCCAAAATTACCGTACAAAACAATAATTACTGTACGGTTAACATCACTGCTTTTGGCACACAATTAGTTCTCGTGAAAATACAACATAATCAAAAAACTGGACAGAGCCAAGCCTCATTTGTAGCCGGTTTTTCAAGAATTATTTGAATAACATATTTTTTTCTTTGATCAAGATTTTAGAATTCAGTTTTAGTAGTGATAAAATTCAACGTTTAAAATTAACACAAGAACTGGAAAATGCTGTAACATCCGTTCAGCGGGCCGCTCTTGTTTGTAATGGCTTAGCGCGTAGCAACATAGCTGGTCATAATGAAGTAACTATGGAATTGTGTAAACCAGGTGAAACAACTCGTTACACTATACATATATTAGATCAACCACCAGCCAGAGGTGTTGGAAAATATGCTGCATTTATTGTACCACAAGGAAGGTATTATGTAGCCACATATTTATAGTGATTTTAATTTAGCAGTATTTTATTGCAGAGAAATTGAATGGCTGTTTGCCACACCGGAAGGCCGTAAAAAGCTGCAGTCATCAGCAAAATATCAACGTATGGCGGTAGTTTCTTTACACAGAGATCAACTGTATGAATCTTTAGATTCAGTCAAAATGGAATTATCGGAGCATGTTAAAAGCTTAGCTCCTATCGGTCTAAAAGACCAGGTAAAACTATATAATTATTTATTTATAGCAATAAAATTTTGATTCATGTAAAATGTCTTATACAAATTCATAAAAAAGTTTTTATTTTTTCTCGTTGTCTAGATACCTTTTCTAACACTCGGCTCAGATGTAGGCAAACGTGACACTTTGGTATGTGGATTTTCGAAAATATCTGGGGATTTTCGAATAGAAGAAGTTGAGGGTACTGATGGCAAACTTTTCAGACGTTTAATATTTTTAACCAATCAATTTGTAATACAGTCTGAAGCACTAGTTAAAATTGGTGAGTCTAGCAGTAACAATCAACTATTTCTTTACACATTTTTTATACACTGAATAACTTTCAATCCTCTTTTCAGTCAAACCAAAAGGTAAAATTGAGCGTAAGAAAATTGATTTCGGTTATTTGGCATGTCAACATCATATTTACATGTCGGTTGGTGTACAAATGGCCACTGTATGCTCAAAACTGCAAGATGATCTTAAAAATGTTTTAGTTGTTGGATTGGGTGGTGGAGGCTTATGCAGTTTTTTACACGAAGCATTGCCGTAAGTTTACTCAAGATTGTATATGCAACCCGATCGTGGGCCTCTTACGGAACTGGATTGGAATTCCTTGAATGGTTTCATGATAACGTAATCAAATTGTTTCGTTCGAAAAGTGTTTCGCTCACAGTTAAACTTATCGTGTATAAAGTTGTATTTTAAGCAGTTACCAGTTAGGTGTGAAAATATTCCAGCTGTCAAAAGCATGTTTAGGATTTCCTGAACTCTATCTAACTAGTCTTAAATATCGTTTCTGTGTGTGAAGTTAGCTCCATCAGTTAGCTTCGTTTTTTTATCCCTGTGTTAGTTTATATATCTCTCGCTCAGAGGATGTGAAATAAGTCTGCGTTTACATTGTACGATTTTTGTCGCTGCAACTTTTTTCGTTTCTTTAAAATTGCATTTGCGCTTACATTGTGCAACTTTTGTCGCTGCGATTCTTACAATTTATAAAATAGTCGCTCATATTGGCACCAGTGCTCCGAACATTAATCGGCTCGTATATGTATACAGCCGAATGAAAACCAACGTACTCACTAAAGAGTAAAAATAACAACAACTTCATTCAATTGTACGAAAGCTTCCCAGTGGTAAATGAAACAAAGTATTAAGATAACAAGCATTAATTTGCCGTCGGTGAACAAAATAAACAATATAAAATTATATAATATAGAAAAACGTATTTTGACTCGCAACAACAAAGTATTAACAAACACCGTTTTGTTTAATATTTTACGTACCTATACATTTTTCATTTCTTTTTGTAAAGTAAATTATAAATCCATAATGCTGACTTTAGACGACATGTATTTTACATCTGACTTGTCAAATTTCCCACTGCAAAAGTGATACATGCCGTGTGAAACATATGAAACATTGTCAGATGACATTTACAGAAGCAAAGTCAGACGAAAAATTTTCAATTAGAGCGTGTTCTATTTTCGTCTGACAAGGCATCTGACATCAGCTGTATTAAATGATCAAAAGTGTAGTTTGGCTGAAAAAACATCAAAAAGCAAAGAGCGCTTTATATATTTACGAAAATTGTGCAAAAACTCAGCTGTTGTGAACACTCAGAGGTTATGTCAGATGTAATTGCACATGTACGTGTTAAAGCAAATATTATAAACCGTCTGTAAATTGACAATTTTGACAAACATACGAAGTTACATATGTCTCACACACCTAACAAGCCATATGTAAAAAACATGTCGTCTAAAGTCAGCATAAGCAAGTAGGCACACCAACAACAAATATATTTGGTACTCGTACCAAATGAGCACCAAAACAACAAGAAACAATAACAGAATGCCTACGTTACTGTTGTTGCTGCAGAAAGTGATAACCCAGTAAACAAAAATTTTGCACTTGCGTACACGAGTACGCTCAAATTCAATGTCTATGACAGACCATAATATAAAAGTAAATTTTTTGAAACAAGCTTCACAGCAAATCACAAGTGCCAACAATATGAGCCAAATTCAAGCCGAAAAAGAAAAAAACGACAGAAAGTGTCCATCTAGAATAGGGCTGCCAGAAGTCTGAGCCCGTCGACCAGGACATTTATAATACATATAACAAACGAATGTACAACAAAAGCTTATATATTCCAGGAAGTAATCATATAAAAATGAACCGCAAGAAATTTTTATTTTGATACATGTATCAACCATATATTTCAAATTGAAGTCCAGCAATTAAACAATAGATACAAAACTTAACATGTAATTCATACACACAAAAAAATTATAGGTTATATTTCTTAAAATTATGGTATAATTTTAACTGAGTGAAAGGGTAGAATGGCATTTACAAAGTTTTTTAGTTAATTTACCAAAAATTTTAGTTGATGTCAATGTTCGAAAAATCAACTAAAAATTTTGTTAAAACTACTTAATTTTTTTCTTAAATTACCTATGATAACAATGCGAATTCAACCTTTTGTTTTTGGTGAATTATCGATGATTTTAGTTGACTTTTCAATAATTTTTGGTGATTATTTTTCAAACATCCACTATATATATAATAAAAAACGGATTGTATTGCTTTTAGTTTTATTTGTATAGAAAATCGTAAAAGTAATAAGTTAGAATAAATGATGATTACACCGACACACAAAAAAATTCGACTTGGTTCGCCTACGTATATTTATTTTGACGCGCCAAATCAGAATCTGAGGTCCGTTTGCCCAATATCAAGTAAATTAGGGAAAACACAAACAATTTTGGAAAATAAAGTTTTTCGCAATTTACTCGAAATTTTGAGGGTGTACGAATCATACGGATATCAGATTTGGAATCAGCGCGTCAAAATACATATAGGTAGGAGGATCTGGCCAAATAAATGTACAGTCAACTTTTGTGTACCGGTGTTGCAATAATAAAAATAATTACAGCAGGAAAACTAATTATGTAATGACTTATCGTTTCGTAAGCCAATCGAATCTTCTCTTAGAAAAAGTCTTTATCCCAATCGTTCCAAACTGTTCCTCATTCCGAAGTTGATGTTAATCTATAAAAGATGGGTGTTTATTCCAAAACAATCAATAAATGTTTATTTAAAATAATATGTACTTACCGGTTTCCCCAAAATATATTTTCATTTGACAAAAAAAATAAAAAAGAACAACAAAAATACTTTCGAATAAGATACCTAATTCTATTAGCTAAATTAACTTGGATTTTAGGTAAAATGTATACTACAAATTACCTAATGTCATAGTTAAAAACACCCAGGAATTTTAACTTCATATAAAATAATTTATTGTATCTTAAATAAAATTGAACTAACAATAAGTAATCAAATCTTAATTCTAAAATTTTAATTTTAAGTCCAGCCAGTGCCAGACAAAAATATTTGTTTCAGCGGTTGGTTGTTTACGTCTCTCGTGTTCGTGTGGCCTCTAAAGTTAATGATGTTTCGGGCTAGGGAATTTGGGTGCAACTCAAGTCTTTTTATGTAGGTTGTCACGTGTTTAGAAAACACTGTCTTAACTGGCGGCTCATCTAGGTCTTTATGAATTCGCTTGTTTCTGACATACCATGGGGCTGCTGTAATCGTACGGAGTATTTTATTTTGTTGCCTTTGACTTTTTTCTACATTTGATGCCGAGGCAGTGCCCCATAACTGGATTCCGTAGGACCATATTGGTTTTAGAATGGAGTTGTATAGAAGTTTACAATCTAGGCTTAGAGTAGAGTTCCTTCCAATGAGCCAATTCATTTGAGCTGCTTTTAGTTTCATTTGGGTCACCTTTGCATTTATGTGCGACTTCCATGTTAGACGACGATCAAGATGAACACCGAGATATTTTACTTCAGTGTGTTGAGGTATAGTTTGGTTATTTATTTGTATAGGTGGACAGGTTTCTTTGCACAATGTAAAAGTAATGTGTAGACATTTTTGTTCGTTAATTTTTATCCGCCATTGTTTTAGCCATTGTTCCAACTGGGGTATATAATATAGCAAATTGCGGGTGGCTTCTTGATGGCTTTTGTGAACACTTAGAAAAGCTGTATCATCAGCGAATGTTGATATGTGTATGTTACTGCTTACCGGTTGTAAGCCTAAAAATAATTTTTTCTTTAGCACGTGAAACATGAAGCTGTTACAGCCCGCCAAAAATAAGAAAGTTGTAAGTCACTGAGTGAAAAAATCCGAATGAATCTTTTATAAAATTCGGTTTATAGTCAAAAGAATATTTTTGATGAAAACCAAGTTCAGATTTTTCAGTTAATGTCTTGTAACTTTGTTCTATTTTGTTGGTTCTTAAACATTTTATGTGTCAGGTGTTCGGCACCAAATTAGTTTCAACTGTGGGCTTTGAAGGCTTTTTCTGGATTTTCGTTTCATCTTAATGGAGAAAATTTTAAATTGAAGATATCGATGTTAGTTGAACTCTATGGTTTTTAAGTCGTTCAATTTAATTTTTGCAATAATCAATAATTTTCAATACTACGTGCCCTACTTGACTTCACCACCCTCACACTGTGAATAGTTAATATTATACAATAAACAAAAATAAAAAAGTTATTTAAAATTACGAGGGGCGAAAATAAACACATGGGCTGGCGAGGCGACCTGTGTTTATTTCATCGAGTAGTTGAAAGACGTAAGCCCCAGGCTTTGTGTAAATTTTGATATATTAGAAATGCTCACTTTCGTACGAAAACTTTGATTTTGATGGTAACTGTAAATCACTACTATTTTTGATATTATTAGAAATTTCAGAATTATATAGATTGAAAGTTCTTGTATTTGAACAAATATTCAAAAATACTGAAATTGATTTATATAATTTTTGGCAAACAATTTCTAAAATAAAGCGAGGCGATTCCACAGAGGCTTTTCCAGTTTTAGCAGAATTAAAAAAAATTTGAAATTCGGAAATGTATTCATTCTGAAAATCATTTATATTCACAAAGGCTTTTCCAGTTTTAGCAGAATTAAAAAAATAAATATGGTTCTCCCACATTTGTCTGCAAATATCGGATAAATATTTAGCTCCGTCAATTTAACAAACGCACATATTGTAATCCCTTGGTATATATGTATATAAGCTTGTAAAATAATTTTTTTTGTTATGCATTTATGTGGTTTATAAACCCACATGAAATTACTTGCGACTCCAATTTTTTTGTTTTCTTATTTATAAAAATTAATAAAACCACGAAAAATGCTTAGCTTTATTTATGTAGATTTTTCGAATTGAAGTGCCGAAAATGTCGATTTTTTCCAAGATAAGTGCAGATTTTTGATCAAAATCATTTGGCAGCCCTGGCCCCAGGCTACAAATCGTTAGCTTATTATTGGTTTCTGCTTTTTAATGCTTTTTCCTATGTTTATAGTAAAATTGCTTCATGTAAACAGCGTTATAACAATGCTTAACCTCTGTTCATAACAAAAATCAGCAGAAATTAAATTTTTGTCTGCATTGACCTGTATCAAAAAACCAGGACAATTTAAGAGTGGACCAGGACACCAGGACAATTTGTCTGAAACCAGGACAATCCTGGAAAACCAGGACGTATGGCAGCCCTACTCTAGAAACTGATTCAGAAAATCCAAAAATCCAAATGAATATTGATCGTTATTTTAAAGTGGTAAATAATAAAAAAGACAAAGAAGTCCAAGATCGAAAAACCTCGCTCCATTGGCGAAAATGACCAAAGATGGTAAATCTGATGCTGCGCTTTCTGAAAATCGCTTTTCACTTCTACAAAACGACGAAGACGAAATCAGTAGTGCATTTCAAGAAAACTTCTTTGAAATTATACATATTAAACAGACACGATATTTATTTAATAAAATTAACACATAAAATTAACAGGTTATGGACTCAGGACACTTCCACTGTGCGGGAAAAAGTTAATAATTAAAGAATAGTGTAAAAGTTTAGTAAAGCTTAGAAATAAACGGAACAAGTAAGAAAGAAAAAGTTTTTCTCAGAAAAAAGCGTTGTACCAGAAAGTTCCGCGGCGTCATCTATAAGAAAACACTGAGAATTGAATTTGAAACCGAAAATGAGTTACGTAAAAATAGAACCTCTAAACAAAGAAAACTTCGACACTTGGAAGATCCAAGTGCAAGCACTTCTGACAAAAAACGAAGAACCAGCGCAAGCCACTTTGTCGACAAAAAATGATGAAAAAGCTAAATCAGACATAATATTGTGAATAGCTCCATCCGAACTACAACAAATCAAAAATTGTAATACATCAAAGAACATTTGGGACAAGCTGCATTCCGTGTACCAATCACGGGGGCCTGCCCGTCAGGCAAAGCTGCTAAAGTCCCTCATACTGACAAAGATGCAAAGCAGCGACGACACGCGCGATCACGTACAAAAATTCTTCGAAATCGTCGACAAGCTAAATGAAATGCAACTAATTATAATTGACGAATTGTTGGCTGTACTTCTATTATATAGCATACCGAGTGAGTACGAAACCTTCAGAATCGCTATTGAGTCACAAGAAAAATTGCCAAAGACAGAAATTTTAAAAGTTAAACTTCTTGAGGAGTCCGAAGCACGTAAAAGAAATACAAATGAACACATTGAAGGAGCAATGTACGCGAAAAACAAACCCAACCATAGTAACAAAAATAATAGTGAGAAAAGTAGATTCAAATACGCTTGCCATACGTGCGGGAAAATTGGCCATATGGCGAGAGATTGCAAATCGAAGAACTTTAGCAAAAAGAAGCCAAGCAACAAAACAGAAACCTCATGTAACCTACTCGAAATGGCGAACAACATGCAAGATTACTATGGTAAGTGGTGTTTAGATTCCGGAGCTTCCTCACACATGTGCTCCACAGAAGAAAAATTTTGCAAAATCGAAAAGACGAAAAATAAACAACTTACCTTGGCCAACAACAACACAGCCGATATACGTGGGTTGGGACACGTACAATTTGAAAGTTCCGACTGCAAGATAAACTTAAAAGAAACATTGTTTGTACTAGATTTGAGAACAAATCTACTTTCTGTATCAAAAATTACTAAAAAGGGCTTAGAAGGAATTTTTAGACAAAACGAAGCCATAATACGAAACCCGAACAACAATAAAAAATTATTCGTGGCAAAACGTGAAAATGACCTGTACTACGTAAACGAAGAACTAGAAACTGCTTCCATTTCTCAAACAAAAGGAAAATCACTCCAGTAGTGAAATTCACTAACTTTTAACGCTTAAATAGAAGGCAATTTTGTCTCCAATAATTACTGTTTGCATGAACGCTAATTTGATTCGTTAACTTCGTGTTAAGGCCTTTGCTAAAATTTTATATCACTTTCCAACACTATTAAAATAAACGAAAAGCACAAAGAGGAATGGGGAAAAAACACATGAATTTATGCTTGTACACGAACATATTTTGATGAATTTCTTTAATTTTGAGAAATAAATGTTAAATTAATTGTTTAAATAATATAAATATTGTTATTTATATATAAAAGATTTCATATGTGCGTATATTGTTGTGGAATAATTATTTGAGTTT
This sequence comes from Panzeria rudis, assembly GCA_956483635.1. Taxonomy (NCBI): domain Eukaryota; kingdom Metazoa; phylum Arthropoda; class Insecta; order Diptera; family Tachinidae; genus Panzeria; species Panzeria rudis. Next base: position 90,478,867 of record OY101449.1, on the reverse strand, counting down.
TGCCAAAAGCCGACGTGCTTTAACTGAACAGCTGACTGTTGCCTATTCAATAACACCACAAAAATTATTGCCGTTTAGTTAACGCAGTTAGTAGTGCTTAAAAGTTTAACGAATAGTAAAAGCAATAATTTTGGTGTTAACTTCTTTAAACGCCTTGTTTAGCGTTAAAATAAGTTTGTGAATTGCACTACAGGGTTGGCACGAAATGTTTGGCCACATAAACGAAAAAGACCTAAAAGAAATGATAAACAAAGAAAAAGCTATTGGCATACATACAAACACCGAAACAAATTTGCCACATTGTGATATTTGCATTCAGGGGAAGCAGACCCAAACCACGTTCAGTAGTGAAATTCACTAACTTTCAACGCTTAAATAGAAGGCAATTTTGTCTCCAATAATTACTGTTTGCATGAACGCTAATTTGATTCGTTAACTTCGTGTTAAGGCCTTTGCTAAAATTTTATATCACTTTCCAACACTATTAAAATAAACGAAAAGCACAAAGAGGAATGGGGAAAAAACACATGAATTTATGCTTGTACACGAACATATTTTGATGAATTTCTTTAATTTTGAGAAATAAATGTTAAATTAATTGTTTAAATAATATAAATATTGTTATTTATATATAAAAGATTTCATATGTGCGTATATTGTTGTGGAATAATTATTTGAGTTTTGCCAAAAGCCGACGTGCTTTAACTGAACAGCTGACTGTTGCCTATTCAATAACACCACAAAAATTATTGCCGTTTAGTTAACGCAGTTAGTAGTGCTTAAAAGTTTAACGAATAGTAAAAGCAATAATTTTGGTGTTAACTTCTTTAAACGCCTTGTTTAGCGTTAAAATAAGTTTGTGAATTGCACTACAGGTCATCTCAAAACAAAAGTGGGGAACTACTAGCTTTAGTTCACAGTGACGTGTGCGGCCCAATGCGCGTGCAGTCATTTGGGGGTTCCCGATACTTCGTCACCTTCATCGACGACAAAAGCCGTTGGTGCGAAATTTATTTCATGAAAAATAAAAGTGAAGTTGCCGAAAAATTTATCGAATATAGAAATATGGTAGAAACGAGAACTGGTATGAAGATTAAGTGTCTACGCGGCGACAACGGAACCGAATACGTCAATAACCATACGAAAAACCTTTTGAAGAGCCACGAGCTGACCATCGAATACACTCCACAGCAAAATGGAGTTTCGGAGAGAAAAAATAGAACTCTACTTGACATGGCAAAGTGCATACTAATTCAATCGGGCCTACCTCCCACATTTTGGGCAGAAGCAGTGAATACTGCGAATTACGTAAGAAATCGATGTCCATCTCAGATCCTAAGTGGTGAAATCCCTTATAAAATATGGATGAATAAAACTGCAAACGTAAAACATTTTCAAAAATTTGGTTCTTCAGCATTTATGCTCGACAAAACACCAGGTAAAGGAAAATTTGAATCAAAATCTAAAAAATGTATATTTATAGGCTACTCTGAAACATCGAAGGCCTACCGATTGTGGGACCCCCAAGCCAGGAAAGTATGTGGAAGTCGTGACGTAGTATTTACACCATCAACCAGCACGAACGAATTTGAAGAATTCATATCAGATGACATTGAGTTCCTCTTCTCTGAAACTTCACACGAAAACACACCCGACAAACAAACAAACAACCAATATTGAAGATACCGTAAAAATCGGTCAAACTGAGAAAGCAGAAAATAAAGACAAAACTAAAAAACGAAGAGCCCGCGGCCGTCCTAAGAAGGTAACAACTGGAAAAAGAGGCAGACCCAAAACACCATATCAACTGATGAAGACAGTATGGACGACGCAGGTGATTTTCTCGGCTTCAATAGTTCAGACGACGAAGACTACCCATCAGCGAATTTGATTCAGCCTACCAATCCAAAATCCAGTGTCGAGGCGCTCTCTGGTCCAGAAGCTGGAGAATGGCGTAATGCAATGTTAACAGAATACGAAACCTTAATGAAAAATCAAACCTGGAAAATAGTTGACAAGCCAATTGGTAGAAAAGTGGTCCAGTCGAAATGGGCACTACGTACGAAATACAAAGTAGACGGTTCAGTAGAATGCAGAAAGGCAGACTTGTTGCGAAGGGTTTCACTCAACACCCTGGTATCGATTACAACGAAACTTTTGCGCCAGTAGCCAGAATGAGCTCTATACGTTTCTTAACAGCAATAGCTGCAAAATTCAGTCTAGAAATACATCAACTCGATTTCGTCGGAGGATATTTAAACGGTGTTATAGAAGAGGAGATTTATATGGAAATCCCAAACGACCTGAAGCAAGTTCTACCGAAACATGAAGCATCGAGATACCATAATAAAGTATGTCTTCTCGAAAAGACTATTTATGGCCTCAAGCAATCCGGAAGATCATGGTACGAAAAGTTGGATCGAAAATTAAAAGAAATGAACATGACACCATCAAAATGTGACCCGTGCGTATATATAAACAAAAACAACAACGCGATCATTCTGTAGCAATTTACGTCGATGCTCTTGTTGTAGCATCAAGCGATCACAATATGTTAAAGAATCTGAAGAACGAATTGGCAAACACCTTCGAAATGAAGGACTTAGGACCAATACAATTTTGCCTTGGAATCGAATTCGACCAAAACCTAAAATCGGGGACAATTCGTATGTCACAGTCAAAGTATATTCAACACCTGCTAGAGAGATTCGGCATGAAAGACTGTAAACCCGTCAGCACACCTATAAATATCAGTGAGAAGCTTTGTAAACAAATGTGCCCGAAGGACGAAAGCGAAAAATGTAAAACTAAAAAGTGGCCGTATCAAGGTTTGATAGGATCCCTAATGTACCTGGCCACTTCAACCAGACCCGACATTGCACACGTCGTAAGTATCCTTAGTCAATTCAATACTAACTACGGAACAGCACACTGGGTAGCTGCTAAAAGGGTCTTACGATACTTAAAATACACCCAAAACATTGGACTCGTGTATTCTTCCAAAGACCAGCCAGTAGAAGGTTATGCCGATGCAGACTGGGGCTCGAATATAGACGACAGATTATCATACACAGGCTATGCCTTTACTTTTGCAAACGGTGCCATCAGTTGGGAATCTAGAAAGCAAAAAACCGTAGCTGTGTCTAGTACCGAAGCCGAGTACATGGCTTTTTCAGACTCAACAAAAGAGGCCATTTATCTGAAAAGATTCTCAAACGAAATTCTTGGTAACAACAACCCTATCTGTATCTACAACGATAATCAGAGTGCGGAGAAGTTATGCCGGAAACCAATTTTCCACAACCGCACGAAGCACGTTGACATTCGTCACCACTTCATACTTCATACCGTCGAGAAGGGCGAAATCGAGGTGAAGTACATGAGAACAGACGATATGCCGGCCAACGTCTTAACCAAGGGCTTGGCGGCTACAAAGCACAACAAGTGCATTGAATCACTTGGATTGAAATTAATGAATTTATTATAGATCATTTAAATATGAAGTCAGATTTGAGGGGAAGTGTTGAAAATTACACCGTCGTTGCAAATCTGGCATCATCATCTTTTCCGCCCTATGGCAACTCTTAACTTTTCGTATGCATCAGTGTTAAATAAAACTTCTTTGAAATTACACATATTAAACAGACACGATATTTATTTAATAAAATTAACACATAAAATTAACACGATATATGATATTTCAAACGTTCTGACTTTGTGTGTGGTGAGTTTAAAAAATTTTTCCTGACGTCAGACATGGCGGCAAAAATGATCAGTGGGTTTCTTTGTTGTAGCCACACGTACTTGATATGCATACCCGGCAAACACAAGATGCCGAGCTCGTATCCGAAGACGGTCCGAAAAAGTACCAAAAATCATATAAGTAGTTGACAAGAAAACAAACCTCTTTGTGTGAGGAAATTTTAAATACTTTGTCGAAATGTCTGAGAGAATTCTTTACGAATTCTGAAGGGAAACTAAAGGAATTTTCGACATGTCTGAACAATGTCGGAAAAATGTCACAAATAATCAGAACAATTTTCGATTTAACTCATAGCTTTTGCGTCCTATCGTATTAATGGTTGGAGAAAGTCGGATCTAAAATGAGAAATTTATTAAAAATATCGTATAAAATTCGCAAATAAAATCAAAATGTTGTAAGACAAAAGAGGAAAATTTTTTCGGCAAGATACGAAATGTCATTTCGTGAGTGCTTGAAAACGACACTTTTAAAATCACGCACGATCATGCACGGTACTTACTTTTTAAATCACGCTCACGCACTATTGCGTGATTATCACACCTGACACGAAAAATTCAAGACATTTGCAGTCTCTAATCAAAAGACTTAATTGATAATAACGAATCAATGAAAAATATTGAAGAGAATTTTTTTTTTCAATATTTCTATAAAATAAGATACAGAAAATTTCCTGAATAATTTTAATGTAGCAAATGCATTAAATTCGACAATTAAATTAAAAAAGAATATATTTTTTCATAGCTTTTGTCATAATAATATACTACAATAATCGCCCCTTAATTTGTCAATAAAAACTTGCATTTAGTGCGGCTTTACAAAAATGTGTTTTATTCGATTTCTGAACAATTTTATTTTTGTGACATACTAGGTTTTGAAATTGTTTTATTCTTAGGCAAAACTTACACGATGAAATATTTCATGAAATATGTGGCATGCAACTTTCTTTATTTGCTAATAGAATAGACAGGGAAATAAATTGGGTTGAAAATGTAGTAGGAAATAAAATTTCAGATGGTTTTGTAAAATTTCTTTGACCCATTTCCATTTTTTCCGCGCTTGTAATAACCAAATAAAAAGTGTTACATGAAGAAAATTTGGTGAAATATTTCATGGTGTAAATTTTGTAATACATAATTACAATTTTTTAATAAAACACAAAAAGTACTTTTGTTATAAATAACACAAGTCAACACGATTTCTAAGGCCCGTATTTTCTTAGTCAATTTGCGTACATGATACTAAGCTCCAATGCTTATAAAATAATTCTTCTATTCACAAGCTCAGTCCATGGTAGAATAATATAACAGGTAGCCGCATAACTAATACAAATGTACATTTTGGGATAGAAAATGTCAAACATTAATAGAGAGGGTAACTGTATGTGTTTGTATAACAGAAGCAGCAAACATACGTGTGGTATTGTGTGTGCAACGTAGTTATTTCACATATACACAACTTTTGACAGTTCGTACCATGAAAAAAGCAAATAAAAAAATAATCAGCTGACGTTCCAGGGCTACCTTGTATGTTATTCTACCATGGCTCAGTCGTATGTCTTATCGTTTAAAAAAGGCGATATGTTGTAACGTTATTTTGTGTATTTCAAATGTCAATTTAGTTAATACTGTTACGGCAACCCTAATAGGTGGCTATGAAGTCTTCCATCTGGCAACTTTGACTCATCTTACATTTCTTATTGTTCTTTATTCTCTTACTTCTTAATTGTCTTGTCATTCTTGTACGTTATAAAACAGTTTAAATTTCTTAAAGTGATACCACAGTCTAACCAGACGAGACACGAGAGAGAAGATATTGTATGTAGTTCTAACGAAGTACGTTAACAAAAGGGAACAGCAATTTTTGTATGTTAGCTTTCATACTCATTTTCTGTCGAAATAAAAGTAAAATTAAGATTTTTTTAAATAATAAGAGATACATTTATTATTTTATATACAAGAAAATTCAAATTCCACATTTTATAAATATTTTATTTGGTTTTTATGTATTTTCTAGCCTTTTCTGCAACTTTCAACCACTTTTGCAACCAAACAAATCACATACATATGCATATCCATGCTTAAACCCACGCACGCTTTATTTACGCTTTTATTAGCAATTAAAGTTTAAAATATCACATAAACACACTTTAAATGTTTTATTAATTTTTTACTTCATAAAACAATTATATTTGCGCTTGTTTTTTTAATAATTAAACACTTTTTCACATTGAATTACATTTTTATAGTTTTTGTTTTTACTTGTTGCTTGTTTCCCTTGTTCGTAGATGATATAGCTGTTCCTTTTCAATTATTTACGCTAGGCAAAAAAGCTGATTTTTTCATTTTGGAAACGTCAAAATTGACCCCTCTGTCCTACTTTGTGGTGATACACAGTTTTTCTCAGCAAATAAAAACTTTATTAATTATTGACTCGAAAACATAACAATTGGTGCGACGAGGATTGTGAAAAATACGTATTATTTTTAACCAATAAACATAAACACGCGTAAATAAAAGAAAACAACATAATGTCCGACGAAAAGATTGTAAAATTGCTTGCAGATCAGCAAGCCGCCATGAACAAGCAAACATAATTGCTGTCTTAATTAACACAACTTTACGTTTCACGGGCAGTACCAACAAATAATATAAACGAACCATGCACGTCGAGAGCCGCACTCATGGAATCATTAGCAAATTCAATGACTGACTTCGTATACGAGCCAGAAAGCGGTTTAGTTTTTGAATCATGGTACCAGCGATACAATCATGTTTTTGGACAAGAAGCAAATACACTCGAGGATAAAAATAAAGTGTCCCTGCTATGGAGGAAAATGTCTAACCAAGTACATGAACGTTTCAAAAATTATGTTTTACCCAAGCAGCCCAAGGACATAAAATTTGAAGAAAATATTGAAAAATTAACCAAACTTTTTGGCAGAATGGAAACTGAAGTCAGCCAACGATACAAGTGCCTTCAACTCACTAAATCTGACACTGACGATTTCAGGGAATACGCAAGCCGCGTAAATCTTCAGTGTGATATTTTTAAACTGAGCAAATTAAAAGTAGATCAATTCAAGTGTTAAATTTTTGTGTTGGGACTCAAGTCTGACAACGACGGTGATATTCGTACACGCCTATTGAGATACCTCAACGATGAAAAAGAATTGACAAATTTGGAGAATCTCGTGGACGAGACACAAAAGATCCTTGACTTGAAGAGCGACACGTCTATGATTGAACGACAACCGCACACTATTAATGCTATTGTTCAGCCAGCTGAACGACCCAAAAGGCTTCCAAAGACACCATGCTGGTTCTGCGGCGACCTTCATTATGTCAGAGAGTGCCCATACTCTCAACATACGTGCGAAAAATGCAAACAAAAAGGTCACAAAGATGGCTATTGCAACACCTACAGTCATCGTAAGCTAATCAAACCAAAGAGCGAATATTTTAAACCACACTCATCATTGATATTTTTAAACTGAGCAAATTAAAAGTAGATCAATTCAAGTGTTAAATTTTTGTGTTGGAACTCAAGTCTGACAACGACGGTGATATTCGTACACGCCTATTGAGATACCTCAACGATGAAAAAGAATTGACAAATTTGGAGAATCTCGTGGACGAGACACAAAAGATCCTTGACTTGAAGAGCGACACGTCTATGATTGAACGACAACCGCACACTATTAATGCTATTGTTCAGCCAGCTGAACGACCCAAAATGCTTCCAAAGACACCATGCTGGTTCTGCGGCGACCTTCATTATGTCAGAGAGTGCCCATACTCTCAACATACGTGCGAAAAATGCAAACAAAAAGGTCACAAAGATGGCTATTGCAACACCTACAGTCAGGGTGACCGTTGAAAATTTTTAAAAAGTGGCACAAAAAGGGGATTTTGAGGAAAAAAGTGGCACCAAATAGGGGATTCTTTAAAAAAAAGGGGCAACTTTTTTTAAAAGGGAATAATTGAACCAAATTCTAATATTTAATGAATTTCTAGGGCATATAATGCTTTTGAAATAAAACGAATCAATTTTGATGTTTTTTCGTTCAAAAAACTGACTGCTTTTTATATAAATTTTAGACAAACAATGCAAACAAGCCTTGTTTGTATAAAATTTATGTGAAAGGCACTCACATTTTTTTTTAACAATTTCCATAAAAAATTTTTTACTCAAGTCGCTTGTTTGCATATGGAAACAGCACATGAGTAAAGTATATCGAAAAGCAGTTTCGCTGAGTAAAGATTTTTGCATAGCCGGCCTTCGGTCGGCGAAGCCGCTGAGTATACTGAGAGGAGAAAATCGTTAAGACCGGCCGAAGGCCGCTTTTCAATATACCAAGAAGAAAACATACTTAAGCCCGGCCGAAGGCCAGCTACGCAAAGAATATTTTGTAGTAAAATAAAATTTCTTAACAATTTTAATTAATTTCCAAATATTTCTTTGAATCGACGATGTCGATTGGACATATTTTAAGCATTGTTGACGCTATTTGCAAATTGTTCTTGATGTTATTTCACTTTTTAAAATGCAATAACGTCAATTGATCTTTTATTACTTGTCACCGATTGCAGAAGTAAAAGGTGAATAGTCAAAAACATGTACATATATTTGAATTTGTTTTCATTTTTAAAAGTGTGGACATTATGACACATTTCAAAGTGTCATAATGGTCATAATAATAATGTCATAAAGTCCATGGACTTATTAAAAGTGTCACAATGTCATTTTTAGCAGTGACATAATGTCTTTGGACATTATATCACTGGATAATGTGACATGGCACCAAAATCTGCATGAAAATAATTTTAAAAATATTTAAAGCTGCGTGATTTTCATAAAGATTTTTAACAAGACATTCTTGTTCGTGTTAGTGAATCAGGGTGTTATTTTTAATCATTTTAATACAATAATGAATATATATAGATCTAATTTCTTAAACTATTTCAAAATAGTTTTTGTCATAAGACTTTACATGATAGACTCAAAAACAAATTTTTGTCTTGAGATTTCTTTTTTATAAAAACAGTTTCGTGCCATAAAAAGCTTATATTAAAACAAGAAGCATCATTTCATAAAAAGGGGCAAAAAGGGGCATAATATTACAAAAGATGGCACATTTAGGCCATTTTAAAAAAGGGGCACTAAAAGTGGCAAGGCAGTTGAAAAAGTGGCAAATTGCCACTTTAGTCGCAAAACGGTCACGCTGCTAGTCATCGTAAGCTAATCAAACCAAAGAGCGGATATTTTAAACCACACTCATCATACTGCACAAAGACGGTATTTTCAACAAAAATTACAAATTTTAAAAACCTACGTAAGTATGTTACTGTATCTATAAATGGTAATTCCGTCGAATTATAGGTGGATACGGCATCCGACATAACGATAATTTCAATTCTCACATGGGAAAAAATTGGGCGACCACAGGCTTGCACAACCACAGATACAGCCAATGATGCTAACTCAATCCAACTTGTAGCTGAATTTACAACAGCCGTTTCCATCGCAGACTATCAAATCGCTGCGGTGCTACATCTCTTACGTAAACAAACTTAAAATAATGGGAATTGATTGGATTCAAGCATTCAACTTATGGGAAACTTCCATATCATCATGGTGCCGTCAGATTAATTTCGAAAATGACATAGCAGCTCTGAAAAACAGTTTCAGCAAAGTTTTCGACAGCACATCTCCGGGTCTATGCACCAAAACAAAAGTACACATTCAGCTGTTACCGCACGCCAAGGAGGTGTTTATACCAAAACGACCTGTCCCATACGCAGCACGTGCAGAAATTGAAAAAGAACTGCAGCGACTACAAAACGCCGATATCATAACACCAGTCGATACATCAAAATTGGCAGCACCCATTGTCGTAAGTAAACGTAACGGCAAAATTAGAATATGTGGCGATTATTCTACGGGTCTTAACAATGTTATTGAATCAAAGCAATATCCACTACCAACACCTGAAGAAATACTTTCTGAGGTACATGACTGTAAGGTTTTCAGTAATCTTGATTTTTCCGACGCCTATTTACAGGCAGAAATTGATGATGAGAGCAAAGAACTGCTCACCGTTAATACACACAAGGGCTTATTCCGTTTCAACCGTTTAACTCCCGGCATAAAATCTGCACCAAGTGCATTTCAACGCATCATGGGCCAGCTATGCACAGTCATAGACGGAGCAAAAGCATACATTGATGACATCATGTTGGCAAGCAAGAACTTAACCGATCATAAAATTTATCTTCAAAAATTGCTTCAACGAATCGATGAATTTGGTTTTAGATTCAAATTTGAAAATTGTAAATTTTTCAAAGACAAAATTAAATACCTCGCCCAAATAATAGACAAATCTGGTATTCGTCCAGACCCCGAAAAATAAAGGCCATTTAGGACCTAAAAATGCCTGAAAACATCAGAGGTAAGATCATTATTAGGATCTATTAATCATTATGGTAAATACGTCCCAAACATGAGGATATTAAGAAAGCCACTTGATGATCTCCTTAAGAAAGAAAGCGTTTTTAAATGGACGTCAGAATGTCAAAAAGCCCTTGATGAATTCAAAATGATTCTCACTTCAGATCTGCTCCTTACTCATTACATCCCAAATCTTCCCATACACGTAGCAGCCGACGCATCAAACCACGGTATTGGTACCATTATTTATCACACGTTTCCAGACAATGGTTTCAAAGCCATTTACCATATAGCACGGCAATTAACAGCACCTGAGAAAAATTATAGCCAGATAGAAAAGGAGGGTCACGCTCTTATTTTTGTTGTTCAAAAATTTCACCGCATGATTTTCGGACGAAAATTCACCTCACATATCGACCATAAACCCCTCCTAGCGATATTTGGATCAAAAAAGGGCACTCCGGTCTATACAGCAAATCGTCTTCACAGATGGGCGCTCACGTTACTAGCATATGATTTTGATATCAAATATACAAATACCCAGGACTTTGGTCATGCGGACATCCTTTCGAGACTCATAAGCTCTCATGAAAAGCCATCAGATGACTTCATCATCGCTTCAATTAATTTAGAAAATGATTTTCAAAACAATCTCACCAAAAGGGTTGCAACACTTCCTATTACATACAATATGATTGTTCAAGGCACCAAGAACGACGAGATACTTCAAAAGATCATACATTTTATGACTTTCGGCTGACCACACAAACTAAATAACTTGAATCTAGAAATAACGCCATACTTTAATAGAAAAAATTCATTGTCGGTTGTAGATGGCTGTTTACTTTTTAACACTCGTATAGTAATACCTAATTTATACCGTAAACGCGTTCTAAAACAACTGCATCGTGGTCATTTTGCAATAGAAAGATGCAAATCAGTAGCACGTAGCTACGTATATTGGCCCAAGATCGACAAGGATATAGAAGATTTCATAAAAAATGTGAAAAGTGCCAACTAGCAGCAAAAACACCAATTAAAACAGATCTGCATTCTTGGCCAATTACAACTCGAAGCCTTGAACGAGTTCATATAGACTATGCTGGTCCTGTAAAAGGTAATTACTACTTAATCATCATAGATGCATATTCCAAGTATGCCGCCATTACAACATTTGCTACACTGAAGTTTCTCGCCGAGTACTGCAGTCAGTTTGGAAACCCGGAACAGATCATATCCGACAATGGCACTCAATTTTGTACTGAACAGTTTGAAACTTGGTGCAAAAGTCGGGAGATACAACACAGAAGAACAGTCCGTTATCATCCAAGCTCAAATGGTCAAGCAGAACGATTCGTAGACACTCTCAAACGAGCTTTAAAAAAATCAGAGGGAGAAGGCACAGTAACAGAGATACTACACACATTCCTAGAAGTGTATCGTTCCACACCGAATCCCAATGCGCCAAACGGAGCATCGCCGGCCGAGACATTCATAGGAAGAAAAATGAGAACCATCATGGACTCATTGAGAAAACCTCAAACACCATCAAACAGAAGAAACGAACAAATGGAGAGTCAATACAATCGCAAACATGGCACAAAAGCAAAGCATTTTGAAAACGGTGATCCTGTATATGTCTTAGAATTCAGAAACAACAAAAGTTTCTGGGTTCCGCGTGAGGTTATAGAAAGGAAAGGAAACGTGATCTACAACGTATATAGTCACATTGGAGAACAACGGCAGAAACTCGTAAGAGCACACGCAAATCAACTGCGACCGAGATTATCTAACGACGATAACATGCAGACGTCCGCCAATAAGAATCTGCCTCTCGATATACTGCTGGAAGAATTCATGATCGATACACCCCCAATGGAGGAAACCTTTCATACACCGCCAAGCATCTACCCTAGTCGAATGCCAAGTCGTATAACTGCTAGAATACATCCAGTGGAGACGTTATCTAGGAGCCCGCCTTCTACTTAAGGAGGGAGATGTTATGGCAACCCTAATAAGTGGCTATGAAATCATTCATCTGGCAACTTTAACTCATCTTACATTTCTTATTGTTCTTTATTATCTTACTTCTTAATTGTCTTGTCATTCTTGTACGTTATAAAACAGTTAACATTTCTTAAAGTGATACACAGTTTCTCTCAGCGAATAAAAACTTTATTAATTATTGACTCGAAAACATAACAAATACCAAGGCAAGGCGAATTAATACCAGATGGCCTCGAGAGATCAGGTGACTAAGAAAATTTTTCCATGTATGAACTGTCACTTTTTTTAGCTTTTTGACAGCCCAAATATAAATTCGCCATGCAGAATTTATATTTGGGATGTGAAAAAAGCTGATACATTAACACAGTTGGCAGTTCAAATATGGTAAACAATTCGTAGTCCCCTGATCTCTCGAGACCACCTGGTATTAATTCACCTTAATTTGATACCATGAAATGAAACCAGGTATGAGAACTTTAATTTAACGCGAAATGGAATAAATTTTTTCACGACAAGCAATTTTGATTAAAATAGTTTGAAAATTAAATTGAAACGAATCAGGCATATATTTATCATCAAGTAGAATGTATTTTCTGGTGTTACTTATCACGTATATAAAAAATTTGTACAAATTAATCGAACAAATAGAATATTCCCAGACTTGGCCTCAATACAACAATTTGAAGAACATATATGTTCAATTCACAAGCTTGTATTAACGTTGTATGTGTTGTGTAATCGTCTAATTATACAATATTGTATTTTTGTTGTTGGTAATTTTCATACAAAAGTGCGTTATAATTATACGATTGAATTTTATATGTTCTTCAAATAGGTGTATTGGGGCCAGGTCTTGGAATATTCTATTTGTTAGATTAATTTGTAAAAATCTTTTATATATGTATGTGATAAGTAACACCAGAAAATACATTCTTTTTCATGATAAATATATAATTGATTCATTTCAATTTAATTTTCAAACTATTTTAATCAAAATTGCTTGTCGCGAAAAAAGTTATTCTATTTGGCGTCAAATTAAAGCTCCCACGTCTGGTTTCATTTCATGGTATCAAATCAAGGTGAATTAATACCAGGTGGCCTCGAGAGATAAGGTGACTACGAATTGTTTACCATATTTGAGTTGCCAACTGTGTTAATGTATCGGCTTTTTTTATAGTCCAAATATAAATTCTGCACGTCGAATTTATATTTGGAATGTCAAAAAGCTGATATATTAACACTGTTGAAAGTTTAAATATAGAAACATTTTCTTAGTCACCTGATCTCTCGAGGCCACCTGGTATTAATTCGCCTTGCCTTGGTATTAATTAAATTGACATTTAAGATACGACAAAATAACGATACAACAAATTTGTCTGTTCACAAGCACATTAACAAGTGTCGTCTTTTTTTAAACGATAAGACATACGACTGAGCTTGTGAATTGAACAAATGTATCAGCTTTTTTCACATCCCAAATATAAATTCTGCACGGTAAATTTATATTTGGGCTATCAAAAACCTGATATATTAACACAGTTGGCCCTTTTAATAATGTACGATTAAAAGTTAACGTGGACTTGAACGCCAAGATCGAAATACAAAACTTGTCGCTAAACTCCACGTTAACTCATTGTATAAAGTGCCGTAAGCAAACTTTTTTTTTACCAATGGAATGTTCTTTTTTGATATTTTATCTTCGGCTTATTTGTTACATTTTTTCAGCGTCACAATCGGCTATGTCACAGAGTTCAGTTCCGTTCGGAAACGGAATTCAATCGACCCCAAGATGTCAAGCCATAACCAAAGTATACCTTATTATAACAGTGCCGCCAACAGTCTGGACACATCTGACAAATTTGCGCATTTTAGTTTTCTTTTTTAGACACCAGCTGCTACAAAAATGGGGTGGATTGGATTCCGTTTCCGAACGGAATTGAACTCTGTGACATGGCCGAATATTTTTAATTTTTAACGTGAGCTTAAGAGTGAAATAAATAAATAATATGTAAGTTTCTTTGTATTCATTTTATATAACATCTTTCCTTACTTTTTTTTTTAAAGAGAATAAAAATTTTCTTTGAAAAATATAAGAACAAATGTTAATTTACACACAAAAATTTATGTTTTTTAATTTTACAAAGCCTCGTAAGCGACAAAATTTGCAAATTGCTGTTTGCGTCAAAAACACGTAAGCGACAAATTTGGATACAGTTAATTGTTAGTTATATATTTATTTTTTTTTAAATTATGCTACACCCTTCAGAGAGTCGTAAAGCCATGTTTTGTAAAAAAAATTTCTTATAAAACACATATGTAACAAGTTATTCGGTTTCTTTTCGTTTTCTGAAAAACGAGTTGTTGGCGCTTCCATGGCTTAAGAAGAAAGGCGACGATTTGACCTTTAAATTTTTAATTTGTTTGCTTATTTTGTAACTGCAGTGTCGCTTAAGCTAAAATTCTCTTTTTCAAGTAAAGCAAACCTAGTGTCAAAAAGTGCAAGGATATCAATGAACCGGTTAAAGAACAGCTTGCTAAGAATAATAATTACTAGTTTTAAAATAATTTGATTAAATTAACTGATTTTTCACTACATCAAGAATATCTTAAAATATCTTAAAGTTGTCTTATATACGAAATTTATTACATTATATATTAACATTATATGTAACAGTCCACTACAATCCTACATAGCCAATATTAAGGCTATACTTCGATTTAAACCAAGGATAATTAAAAAATACTTCTGTAAAATTTACTTTTTGTCGCTTAAGCTTTTTCGGCGGTTATGGTACGATATAATAACGTTAAATTGAACATTTTTAAAAACCCCAAGAAAATGGATGATTAACTTCAAACAGTTGGACCGATTTTTTTTTGGTTAGAAGATTTTAGATCAAGTCACCTTTCAAAAAATTAATTAAAATCGATCTAGCTATTTGGGAGCTACGTCACATACCCACAGATTCAAAGGGATGCCGCTAGAAAATAGGTAATGAAGGCCGGACCGATTTTCGTTAAACATAGCCAAAAACACTCTCGAGCAAGACACCTTTCAAACACAAAAAACTAAATCAAAATCGGTCCATCCGTTTAGGCTCTACGAGGGAACAGACAGACACCCATCTTTTTTGGTCGGGACTTAAAAAGTGTTTGGTGTAATAGAAAAATCACGACAATCATCTCAATAATTTCAGTATTTTTTCAATTCGTATTTTAAAACACATAAATTAATTCAAATTAACGTATTTTTATAAATAGGAGAATACGTGTTACGGCAGTGGAAATAGATCCCATAATGTTAGAAGTAGCTGAACAATATTTTGAACTTAAGCAAAATAACCGACTTCACGTGGTTATTGATGATGGTTTAGCTTTTCTAGAACGATGTAAAAACGAAGGTAAGTATCTAACCTAGCATTAAAATACAATCGAACTTTAAAAATATATTTCTATACTCTTTTGATAAATTTTATCTAGGAATTAACTTTGATGCTGTACTATTTGATGTGGACAGCAAAGATTTGTCGTTAGGCATGAGTTGTCCACCGCCTTCCTTCTTAGCCGAAACGGTTTTATCAAATATAAAGAGCATTATAGGTGAAAAGGGGTTGTTTATTTTGAATTTAGTTTGTCGCGATGAAGTATTACGTGAGAATGCTCTCAAATCTCTAAAAGATATTTTTCCGGCTATGTGCACCTATAAGATTGATGAGGATATAAACGAAGTGGTTTTTTGTACAAATAATGATAAATTAATTAATTTAAAGAACTGGAAGAAAATATTGGGCACATCTGGCAGAAATCTAAATGCTGCAGTAAAAGCGAAAAAATTGAACGATAACGAAATTTTGGATGTTACAGATTTTCTCAACGATTTAAAATTATAAAAATTACAGTAATTAAAATTGGAATAAAGTTTAGACTTGTTAGAAAATTATTATATTTTTGAAAGAGTTCTTATTTGAAAATTTGCACAAGAGGAATCAATAGCGTAATTCTTGCACAAAAAAAACCTGTTCACTTTTTTAATCATAATGAATTATTTTTGCGGGAACTAATTGTGTGTGCGAAGTTTCACATTAATCGGTTTAGTATAACTAGTAAAAAAATATCTGTTTTGCTGCCCACTTTTCTAATCATAATGTTGTATTGCCCAGGAAAATTTATGTGTTTGCAAAGTTTCATAAGAATCGTTTAAATAGAAGTATGTAGTTCAAAAATAATGATTTACTACGCTTAGGCGTGACACAGTCCACTTTTCTAACCTGAGTCAACACACATAAAAAATACATGACGAATTGAGAACTTTTCTTCTTTTTTGAAGTCAGTTAAAAACGAGAAGCATTTGGTTGAGATTTTTTTCTGCGGCAACGCTGAACACATCTTTCACAAACACATACTCAATGTTGCTTCTAGAAAAATTTTTTGTCGACATATCTGATGATAGAAAAAATTTTAAAATTCAAAATGCATTAAAAAAAATTCACAATGGATTAAAATTTCAAAATGCATTAAAAATTTATCTTGTATTTTAATGAAAACGACTATTTCATTGCTATTTTAATTTAATAATAAGTGGTTTCGGAATCCAATTAAAACAAAATAATAGAACTACACACAAGTTGGAAAATTTTAAATAGGTGTATACATATGTAGTTGGAAAAAATGACTGCGGAGAATTTCGAATGCGGCTCCGCAAGTCTCCGCAGCTAATTTTTGGAACAATATTACTCTATAATATCTATATTAAGACTCCACAAAAATTTCAAGTATACTCGGGTATATACATACATATATGTATATATTTTTTTTGGATCTGTATAAAGATTTAGAAAAGTTTTAAAAACAATATTTTTCTGTATTTACGCTTCTAAACGTTAACTAAAATTGCAAATATGTAAAGAAAAGCCGTTCAAAATAGCTGATAAACACTTCACAAAAAAAGTTACTTTGTTCGAAAACGTCCATCATTACCGTTTCAATACGACAACAAATTTGATATAAAAATCAATAAAGAATTACAACCAGTGTTCGAAAATAAACCGAACGTTATTTTGTGTACTCTATACACAAGTAGAAACGATATCTATTTTTTTAGTGTTTGTGTATATTTACACAATCCGAACACAACATATAACGATTTGTTAATGCAAGTAAGAGACCAACCTAAATTACGACGCAAAGCGTTGTCTGGCTGTCAAAATTTCTCATGCCCATACAAAATGTATGAAACTAACCGAAATAACGCGGCGTCAACGCTTTGCAATTGGAAAATCCAATTTTGACAGCGCGTAAAGAAGTGAAGTTGGCTGCAAAAGTAGTGTTGTTTATATTGTTAATGCTCACACATATACTTACAGTAATGTAAATGTAGCTACTTTCAGGTCAATTAAGCGTCTTCATCTCTATTTCTTATTTCTATTTAGAGTTTTTTATTAATCAAAGTGAGTAAACATTATTGTTTCTGGCACAACGTTAACGCTCTAATTTAGGTTACCCATGTCAGCGTAAAAGCTAAGCGTCTGTAACAAACATTATGTAGCGTTTTGTTTTTTGTCAAATAAACAGTACAATTGTAGTGGTTGCGTACTACATACTTTATATTTTAGCGTTTTATAGTGTTCTTTTTTCATCATATACAACTACGCACAACATGCACGAGAGCCAAGCGAATACTAATGCTAAATCAGGGGTGTCAGCAGCGTTGCCAGAATTATGATTTTATCATATTTTTAATGATTTTTAAACCAAAATATGATTTGATGATTTTTTCCCCCAAATGATGATTTTTTTCTCTCGCAAATTATGATTTTTTATACTTATTATATGTATGTATATCGTCAGAGAAACTGCAAGCCCCATCTAAATTTTTAAAAGAAGGATGAAACTTGTTTAAATTAAAAAATATGTATTGAAAATTAGTGCAAAATTTTACAATATAGTTAAAAAAGGACCAACAAAGTTATATATTATTGCGAAATTTTGCACCAATTGTCCATATATTTTTCATTTAAACAAGTCTTATGCTTCTTCTGTAAAACTTTTAAAATGTTAGATAGGGCTTTCTGCATTTTCTGTAACGATATACATATAAATAGTTATTGAAACATATCATGCCTTACGTTTTATAGTTCTTCGGATCAAATAATATATAATTTTGAAACTTTTTTAACATAAAAGTTTATTGAAGTGCATTCATCAGCTTTGAAAGATGGTTTTGAATGACAAAACTATCAATTATGTTCGATGATAAAAAAATTTGTGGCATATACAAAGTTTTATGTGCTAAATTCAAATAATTTAAACATTTTTTTCTATAATGTACAGATTATTTTATATTGGGTATGACTAATATTTCAAATAGCTACGTCAGTATATCTCACCCTAACTCGATAACGGATTATTCGATTTGAATAAATAAGCCAGTCATGCTTAATAATTTTTTATGTTTCCAACTGTTTCGGAGTTCTTCAGAAATTACCGGCGAATTTTTTTTGTTGCAAAATTAATTGCTTGTTTTAAAAAACTCTTAAAAGAAATTAAAACTGCAAAGACTTTAAATTGTTATCATTAGTCTGACAGGTAGCATAACTAGAAATAAAATAAGCCGATGGAAAACCGATGCAAAATGTTGATTTTATTTGTAATTAAGTGAAGGAGGTCCATTGATAAGAATCAAAATGAGTATTAGTTCCCTCAACTAATTGTGAATAAAATCGACATTGGCTTTCGATTTTAATGGTTTATGGCTTATTTTATTCCTAAAATACATACATAGCTTCCCTCTTCATTTTTGCATGACTTTTTGAAAACGAAAAAACGCATCATTTTGCATGAAAAACGCATTTGGAAATTGAAAAAATTAGATATTAATGACTTAAAGGTAACTTTATTCTGCATTTTTTGGTGCATTAGTTATTGAAATTGGATAAACCATTCTCGAGTTAGAGTAAACTATACTGATGTATTTAGTGAAAATCTTGGGAAAAAACTGAAAACGGATTTGTGGATTAAAGCTTAAATGTTCCACATACTTTTATTTAACAGCTGAAAAATGGTTTTCTGTATACCAGTACATATAGTTGTGTTTACCGAATTGTTTTTGTCGCGTTGGAAGTGATTTTGTCGCATTTTTATATGTTCTTACAGTCATGGTGATATTTTATATAATTCGCTGATTGCATCCGATTTTCAAACTTCTTCACGAATTTTTTACAGATATCTTTTTAATATTGGTTGCAAAAAAAGTAGTAACTCTCTTATCTAGAAGATGACATGAAGGAAATCATATAATCTTAAAGAACGCGTTTTTGTTTTGGTTTTCTGTAAAAGTCTCATTGTTCAGCCTTAAGGTGAAGGTACATAGCATGCGTTAAATACGCTAATGCGTTACAGACTTCTGTCAAAAAACTTGAAATAGTGTGTTTCCATAAGGCAAGATACAAAGCGAAGTTTTCGACGCGCGTAACTCGCAAAAAGTTGAACATTCTTCAACTTTCACGCGTCGTATACAAAATGACAGGTAGTGCTGCCAGATTCATATGCTAAAATGTTTGTTTAATGGAAATAAATTATTAGAAATTAATTTTTTTATTAGAAAATGTATGAAAACTGCATTAAATATATAAAGAAAAATAAAACTTAAAGGCAAGACAAAATATAGCCGGCAAAGGCTTAAAATTGTATAAGCAGAAGAGCATCAAAAGCCATTCTTGAAGCGTTAAAAGTTCGATAGCGTTGGCGCGTAACGCGTGGTATGTACCTCCACCTTTAAAATAAAAATTTCTGATGATTTTTTATATCCAAATATGTTTTTTATTTCACCAAATGATGATTTTCTTTGAAAAGCTTCTGGCAACGCTGGGTGTCAGAAATAAAACTATTGTTGTATTGGTGAGTATACCAAATATAACACTGTAAGAAAAGTTGTCTTATCTAAAAGAAGTACTATCAAGTACACAGAAAAATAAATATTTTAACACATGTATGTATGTTTGAAGTTAACTCAGGTCTTATTTTAACTTTATTTATTTTCATAATAGGGGTGTTCAGGAAACATTTGGTAACAGTTTATTCCTTGAAGTAGTAGATTTTTCCATATATTTTGTTGCTGCAAAATGTATCTAAAAATATTTTGACAACAAAATGTATGGGCAATTTTAATAATTTTACTAACAAACAGTTACCGAATGTTGTATTTGTTTGTATTTGCAGTGAACAAAATAGTTTAATTTTTACAAAAAAAAATATTATTTTCATTAAAAAGTATTTTTTTTCCTTTGAATATTGCTTATCATAAAATATTTTTCGCATATTTTTTAACACATGTACATATTATGTTTGAACTTTAATCATGCTTAAAATTTTATTTGTTTCTATAGTGAATTTGCTTAAATTATTTGTCTTTCTTGAGAACAATTTTTTAAAATTATTTTAAATAATAGTCCAGCCCCCTTATTCCGTAATTCGCTTAAGATAAAGCCAAATCTCGATCGCTAAAATGCTGAACAAATACAAAATTAAAAATTTTTGGCGATGACATAAAACACTAAAACTTCGGAGGATTAAATTTTTAAGACATTGCCTAATTTAGCAATACGCGTTGCGAAATCGACTTTATAGATTTTTACCGATGGCGATTTAGCTTTAGCGAGTTACAGAATAAGGGAGCAGTAAATAAGAATTTAGCAGGGACCGAAAAAAACGATTATTTTTAAAATTTAAACTAAAAAAATCAAACTGAAAGAAAAATGCTACGTGCATAAAGAATACACCAAAATAATCCTTGTTGCATGGACTACATTTAGATGCATTAATTTTTGTTTTAAGTTTTATTAAAAAACTTAACTTTACCGATTATTTTTTATTTATTCCTCAGTAAATACAATTTATTTCTTTAGTTTTATTTATTCCTCAGAAAATAAACATTATTTCTTGATTTTTTTTTATTTCACAGAAAATAAAAGTTTTTTTCCAGTATTATTTATTCCTCACGATATAAAAATTATTTTTTGAGGGTTATTTTTTACTTAGGAAATAAATATGACTTTCTGAGTTTTATTTTTTAATTAAACAAAAACAGTTATTTTTTAGCTTAAATTTTTGCTTAGAAAATAGCAGCTACTTTTTGAATTTCATTTTTTGCTTAAAAAAGTAATTTTTAAACAGTTTTATTTTTTAATTAAACAAAAACAGCTATTTTTTGAGTTTTAATTTTTGCTTAGAAAATAACAGATACTTTTTGAACTTCATTTATATATATTTATATATTTATTTTTACAAACTCTTATTTGTTAAATTAAATTAATTTTTTTTATATTTTATTCAGCTTAAAAATGACTTTTTTTAAGCAAGAAGCAAAGAAAATTCAAGAAGTAACCGTTATTTTCTAAGAAAAAATAAAACTCAAAAAATTATTTTTATATCCTGAATAAATAAAACTCAAAGAGTAACTTATTTTCTGAGGAATAAATAAAACTCAGAAAAAGCTTTTATTTTCTAAGCGAAAAAATAAAACTCAGGAAATAATGATTAAAAGAACAGAACTTGTCGTGATCGGACGTGTTTTTGAGAGCTCTGCAGTTTTTGTTTTTCCGGCAGTGAAATAATTAGCTTTTTATATTAAAAGTTAATGATTAAATAATATGAAAATTCTATAATCAATTCAGTGATAAATACCTATCCATCAGTCTATATTTTAAAGTTGCTGTTTTAAAAAACTAAAAACAAACACAAGAAAGCATAAAAAAATAAAAAAAAAATAAAAAAGAACAACAAAAAAACTGTAAAAGAACGAACGAAGTGAGAACAAAACCAATTACCAAAACAATAACAATTGCTAAAACTGCATATTATATTAATCAGGGTTGCCAGTGAAATTTCGAGAAAGATATATTTTAGTTTCCAAAAAGATAAATTTTTTCCCAAAAAGATACATTTTGAAAAAAATTTTAAAATCCGTTTTTAACGTTTAAAATATCGACAAATGATCGTAAGCGACAAAAATTTTATTGTATTTAAACATGATTTATATTCATAAACTGTCGCTTACGATAAAATTGTATAGCCTGTATTTCAAAAGTTATCAAAAACTTTGATATTTTTACAATTTTAAACTATGTATCCTCATAAAATTTTGATTTCAATTAAAAAAAAATTGTTTCTTATAAAATTTCGCTTACGATCATTTCGCGCAAAGGGGTTGATATATTAACATAACATTTTTTTTTTCATATTTAATGAATATTGTAAAGAAAATGATATCATATAAATTAATTTTTATATTTATTTAAGTCATAAATATTAGGTATGTAATTTTTAAAAATACAGTAAGCAAACTTTAAAATTAATTATATGTCACTATCTTCGGATGTTGTCAAAAGAAATTAATTTTTGTAAAAATTAATATATGAGTAAAGGCGTTTTTTAGTATTCATAGCGAAATGATAACTTTAGAAAACTTTGTCAGAGACGGAAAGTTTAATATTTTATTTCTGTACATTTTGCGTACAGATTCAAAAGATACGAAAAATGTCAGGATTATACATGGTACCTAAAGTCATCAAAAGATACGAAAAATGTATCTTTCGTATCCTAATGGCATCACTGATATTAATAAAAATTAAAATAATAACAACTATCTATAACCATTTCAAACACCAACAACACCAATATAAATCTCTCGCGCTCAGAGAAAACATCTCAAAATAACACAAGCTGATAATCACCCCTATCGCGAATAATTATTCCCATGAAAAAACTCCAAAATAATCTGATTTGCTATTGTGAATGTTTCCCATAAAAATGTTTTTGGGAGCGAATTCACAAACTTTAAAGATATGGCATCGCCAATGTTTACTCCCGCGAATTATTTTACAAAATAAATTCACAAAAAGTGTCAATGGGAACGAGAAGGGAACATGTAAGTTTAATTTGTATTTAAGGAAGGACGCTATTGAATTAATTTTTTTATTTTATTAAAGGAGCGCAAGTGTTAATAAAGAGCAAATAAATTGTCTGGTGAAAGAGATGTGCACGAATCCTACATATGGCAAAGGATTTCAAAAGGAGAAAAAAGAGGATATGGCAAAATTTTGGAGTGAGCTACACACGACGTTGAACAGCCATGGCCCGCCTACTAAATATATAGCTGAGTGGAAAAAGGTAGGAAAAATTAACTGATGTATATACATATATTGTTGGTTACCAGTATCTTGAAATTTACACAGGTGTAGATTGATCAAAAACGGAACATAAGGAAAAAACTCACGAAAAAAAACCGCAACAGAACTGGTGGTGGCCCAAACCGTGAGTATATGTTTTCTTCCAATGAAGAGGCCATCATTAATCTGTTGTCGCTGGAGGAAAGTATTGAGGCTTGGACGTGGAAGTTTTTGGAACCCTGCTAAGTAGTGGAAAAAGAAAAAAAAAGCGATATAGGAAACGAAGACACTGTGGCTGGTGAACAAGATACAGCTAAAGAAGCTTGTGCGACAAGAGCGGATCCAAATGCTGTAAAATGTACAGACAACATTACACCTGTGAAAGTGCCGCAAAAAAGAAACAAGATGGACCCAAGCGTGATACTCTCGGAAGAACTGGAGACGCAAAAGAAGATATGTGTAAATATCGAAGAATGTACAAAAATGTGTAATAAGCACTACAAAGAAATCGACTACCGCATGAAAAAAGTTGGCGCAACTTTGCAGCAACTCGCAGATACACAGAAGGATATACTGGAAGAGACAAAACGCCATAACAAAGAAATAGAGTACCTTCACAATTTAGAAATAAAAAACAACCTGGAGCTTACAAAGCGCCAGATTGAAATTGAAGATATTAAACTAGAAACCCTAAGAAATACGGATGAATATTGATATCGTGGTCAAAAATATTCGAAGTAAGACTTTTGATAGAGTTGAAAAACCTAAAATGTGTTACTATCCAGAGAAGACTCATTTAGTTTTTTGTTTATGGTTTTAAGTTTATAGCTTTAATTATTCCAGAGAAGACTGGCTTTGTTTTGTTTACTGCAAACATGATTTGATGAAATAAAACTAATCTTTATTTATTGTTACTATTTCTTAAAAGCTTTTATTTAACTTGCAATGTTAGTATGTATTTTAAGGGCATATCTTGCTGCTACAGATTTTTCTACTAGTTCCACTGTACTGACTCATTAAATTTTTTATACACATTGAGCACGAAAACTAAACAATTTACTAATA
Source organism: Panzeria rudis (assembly GCA_956483635.1). Classification (NCBI taxonomy): domain Eukaryota; kingdom Metazoa; phylum Arthropoda; class Insecta; order Diptera; family Tachinidae; genus Panzeria; species Panzeria rudis. Next base: position 90,454,420 of record OY101449.1, on the reverse strand, counting down.
CATGGTAAGAAAACATTTTTAAAACAAGATTTTAAATAAACTATAAATTAAATCAAAGTAATCAATGTATGACATACATATGCACAACTTATATAATATAAAAGCTTGTTGCGAGATTTTCTTGATGCTGGGGTTACGCAGTGTACAAAATGCAATACAAAACTGTCGGCTTTATTTAAGGCCTATAGTCCACAGTACTATACTGCATTTTGTAGACTGCGCTAGACCAGCATATAGAAAATCTCGCGACAAACTTTTATGTCATATAAGCTGTGCATGTGTACATGTGTCATAAATTGATTAGTTTGATTTAATTTATGGTTTATTTTCTTATTTTTAGAGCATATATAAGATATTTTTTTAAAAATTATTTGTTTGCTATTAATAATTGTTAAATTTTTAGTGCATTTTAAGTCAACTCAGTTTACAGAACAGGGGTTTTAGATACTAATTATGCTTTATGACATACTGTAATGAAATGTGATGAAATAAAATGAAGATGTAAACATTATTAAAGTGAATTTCCTATACTCGCACGAATGCGTTCGGCTTCATTCAAACGAACTCCTTGCACAACATCATCATATTCCTGCCCGTGCATTTCATTCAATGGCGTGTCTACAAGTGTGGTGTCGCATTTATAATATATGCATATGCTATGTAGCGCACTGCATACATTAACAATTTCAGCACTTTTCTTAGGTGAGTAGTGCAACTCTCGAGCGCCAACCAAACATCGCCATCTGTTTTTAAGAATTCCGTTGGTCCTTTCCACAATATTACGTGCGCGCGAATATGCTTCATTAAATTTGGCTTCAACGGATCCCTCTCTGATATTTCTGTAGGGTACCAGCATCCATGGCTCCGAGGGATACCCAACGTCTCCTAAATTACATTTATGTATATTAAAAATATACATTATCACAAAACAGCATACCTAGTAAGCAATATCATGCTTGTCTTTCGGTGTATTCTTGCTCCATGGAAGCCCGCAGTAAGCTTGTAGCCCAAATTGAAGCATCATGAATCGCTCCGCCATGACTGCTGTCCACGTAACGAATTCTCGTTTTGTTGTCTACCGCCTCACATTTTTCAAATAAAATATAAGTTTTAAAAACAAACCAGCACATATAAATCCAATACTTACGATCGCCACATTCAGACTGTTGAATCCTTTTCTGTTGTAAAATAAATGGGGGTTTTTTGACGGAGCGATGATCCTTACATGTGTGCCGTCTATACAACCTACGACACCTGGTATTCGGTATTTTGTGTAAAACCATTTCGCAATCTCCTTCTTTTCGTCAAGCGATGGCCACACAATCCACTGAGAGCACAAAACCCTTTCACATATGGTTAAAACTTCTGTTAGAACTGCACTGAATGTAGATTGCGCCAAACCAACATCTACTTGTCTGCCCACTCCCTTTTGGTAGCTTCCCTCTGCCAAAAATCTCAAAGTGCCAGCCATTTTCACTACGGGAGGTACCGCGTACATCTTACCGCTAGCAGGCAAGTTTTCCTCTAACACGCTCAACAGGTATCGGAATCCACCTTTATTCAACCTGTAATACTCCTGGAATCTACAAAGAACACTTGATTTAGAAACAAACGCACTTAAATCTGTATTATATTTACTTTGTCTCCGATAAAGATAGCGGATCCGATTCATCGCGTATGTATCTTCGCTGCAATCTCTCTATGGACTCCTCCTCTTCCAGCACCACAAAACGCAGATAAACGCTACTAATTTTTTCAAAATGTTTATATTTTCCTTTTACAATTATGTAAGCAAACTATTTATAAAGCACTGGCAAATAAATCACAATAGAAATTATTACTCCCAAATAATTCACAATAAACACTTTTACTCCCAAAATATTCGCGATACTAGTTTGTTGGGAATGGGAATATAAGTTTGCTCCCAAACAACTTATTCCCATAACATTCACGATAGGGGCGAATACAACTATATCTACTAAATTTTATAAACATAAACTTGTGTAAATAACAAACCTTAAAGTACACATTAACAACAATAAAAAAGAAAATAAAATAAAAGTAAAAAGCATCAAGATTCTACTAAGTTATTGCATAATACAATATTTATTTATCTCTACAAAACCTGTTTCTCTTTCTTATCACTCAACACCAAACCATATACATACGCACATATATACAAAGTGATTAAATTACACAAATTGAAAAAAAGCTCAACAAAACATAAAAAACAAAGTAGGGAGTAACGATACGCCGTTTTGCCGATCCGATACCGATATTTAAAAATAAATATCGCCGATACCGATTCCGATACGAATATTGAAATTGAGTTCAAGTTTAGATCAACAAAACTCAAGTGCAATTTTTTTATTATACAAAATTACATTGTAAGAGAGAATATTTAAAATTGATTTTAACCCAGTATAAAAAATTGGACGTAATTTTTAAGGAGCTACTTTTTCTTTGCTTCAAAAAATCTATATTAAAAATATGCACATAATTAGTAGAAAAGCAAGAAAAAATTTTTAATTCCTTTGTAATTTTAAAAAATACTCGCCATGCTTTTTAAAAAATCGATATTTTAAAGAACATTTATCAACTAATATTCTTCTAAATAACTTAATAGCTTAATTATTAAAAGTCTTCTAAAAGTTTATATTTGTTCACTTAAATTTCCATGAAAATAAAGTTTTGAGTTTAAATTCGCATAAAAGAAATTGTGAAAATGGGTCATTTTTTATCCTTTTTCCTTGAGGAAAAACCATTATAGAACTCCGAAAAAGAAATTTGTCCTAGCATCGCTTCCAATTCGGTGATTGGTAATCGAAAAACAGAACTTCTTGCAATGGCAAGGATATGTAAAACTAATTAGAAATTATCCAAATTTGCAATACTTCCGGATCGCGAATTCTACATTTTCATGACTTCTTTGGAGTGTCTTTTTTTGTTGGAATAAGATTTAAAAAACAACGACTTGAATTTGAATTCATAGTAAAATTAACAAAAAAAAATAATTTTTTTACAAAATAACAGCATAAAATACTATTAATTTTTAAAATTGATATTAATAAGATTTAAAAAATAACGAAGTGAATTTAATTCATGGCAAAATTGAACAAAAATAAATAATTTGTTAAAAAAAACTCTGAAAAAATTTTAAAAGTATCGTCGTATCGACAGTAAAATATCGCCGATACCGATGTATCGGAAAATCTGAAGTATCGCCTATATATCGGTATCGGTATCGGTATTCGTTACATCCCTAAAACAAAGCTTTCATTTTCACTAGTTTCAACGAACGGTATTGCCATACCAACTGAAGTCAGTTACATTTAAAAGTGATTGTACAGAACTTTTAATTAATAAAAACAAAAAACTAATTAAAGTAATATTTCCTGAACTGTTATTGTTTCAAATAATAATATGGCAACTAAAATAAATGATCAGGCACGTTCCACACGCTCAGCTAAACGAGTTGGTGAACCTACAGCCGAATCACCTATTGAGCAGGACATGAAAACACCTCGTCTGATAGAAGTTTTCTTGTTGCTCTTGTACGACAAAGTGAAGCTTTGTTGACCAACTTCATTAATGAGTCTATTGAAGTCAGTAAAAAAAAACACTGAGTATATAAAGTACCTCATTTCTGAAAGTGAAAACCGTATTCGGTCTTTCGCTGAAACTGAATTCGCAAATTTCAATTCTGCTCTGTGTGATAGCACTGAAAGAGTAAATAGTCTCGAAACCAAGTGCTTGCAAATCGAATGCCTACAAAAGTATATCAACGTTTTGAAGATAAAACTTTTAATACAGGAAAACTCTGTGGTGGCAAATGGTATCCGAATTTATGGTGTCCCTGCTAGGGAAGATGAAAACCTGCAGAGTATATTTAATAACATTTGCCAAAATCTAAACATTCGTGCTCCAAATATCGAAAATATCTACAGGCTTACCAAAATATACAGAAATAATAGACCTTACACGCCTAATGATGATGTAATTGTTGTAAAACTCCAATCGCCTTACGAGAAGAATTTCGTACTTAAATCCATTGCCAAATATAGAAGACTTCAAAATGCAACCTTAACTTTAAATCATGACGGCATTCAAAGTGATCAGCCAATATATCGCACCTGTTCATCAAAAGTAACACAACTCAAAAAATTCTATTTTCCACTTTTTTGAAGGAAACAGTGTATGATTACCATATCTAACCACTGTAAAAATTTTGGTATTGTATTATTTGATTGAAATATTATTGAGTTTCCTTTACAACGGTATATTTGTTTATAACAATAATTCCATTATATTGGCGCAATTAGTTTTTTGCCTCTACTGAAAACTTGTAAATTTTGAGTTGTGTTACTTTTGATGAACAGGTGCGATATGTTAATGAAAACTTAACTCCACATAACCACAAAATATTCAAAGCTGTTTTGCGAATGAAAAAAGAAAGTAAAATCCATTACGCATATACCTTAAGACTAGCTATATAAGAATACGTAGCACTGATGAACCAATTCTAGTTGAATATTTAGAAGACTTGGATCGGCTTTTTCGTTAGAATGATGTTGAACCGCTCCAATCAAAAACTATGATGACACATATAATCTATACCTGTTCACATCTCAAATTAACTTACTGCATCTATACCATATACTATTACATATTGATAAAACTACAAATGAAACTGTTTTATCCATTACGCATTACAAAAAATACAATACAAAAAATACTTCGTACCTCTACTTTTTTTAAATTTTGTTCCGTTGCCTTAAGATGTAATGACAAACTTATCAACTGATTTTATTGGTTCCAGAGAAGGCAATCATAACGTGATTCGCATTTTAACAAAACAACATATTGGTTTCAAAGTCTGTCACATTAATGCCCAGAGTATATATTGCAAAATTGATGAGTTTCGTTACCTGTTCGAAGATTCTGGTGTGGACGCTGTATGCGTATCTGAAACATGGTTTAACGACGCGCATAATGATAATCTTGTCAAATTAAACAGATACAAACTTTATAGATCCGACCGTATAGGTAACGCTGGGGGAGTGGTGATCTATATAAAAAATAGCATCTCTTGTAAGCTTATTTGCACCTTTAATGCGGAAAATGATATTGAGTTCGTATTAGTTGAATTAAATTCTTGCCTTCAGAAATTGTTACTGGGATGTGTATACAGACCAAATAGGAATATTAAATTAGATTCACTTGTTGCTGAATTGGAATTTCGAACTGTTGGCTATTCAAATATTATTATATCTGGCGATTTCAACTAAAACCTATTCACAAACTTGGGATCGAACATTTGTTCTGCTATGATGGCTCTAAATTTATTCTCAGTAAATAACTCGAGACCGACCCATTTTACTGCAACGAACGCCACCTTGCTGGATGTTTTCTTTGTACCTGATAACCGAAAGATAATACATTATGATCAGTTAGCAGTACCGATTTTTTCAAAACATGATCTTATCTTTCTGAACTACGATTTTAAAGTTATACAGCAAATTGAAGAATTCACTTTTCGTGATTTTAACAATATAAATTTGATATCGCTGGAGGTAGACCTTAACAATGTAAATTGGTATGAAATATATTTCATACCATCAACTAGCGAGAAAGTAAATTTTCTAAATGGTGAAATTCTTTATTTGTTTAACAAACATGTAGCTCTGAAAACCAAAAGAGTCAAAGGCAGGAGAACTCCTTGGTTCACTTCGGAAACAAAAATAATAATAGACCGTCGTGATAAATTATATAAGCGCTGGAAACGCTACAAAACTAACGATCTGCTAAACGATTTTCGAGTGTCTAGGAGAACTGTTGTATCAAAAATAAGACACGATAAATCAACGTACTATCACAAAATATACAGAAATCACATAAGTGACAGGTAAAAAACGCTACAATCAGGTTTTTAAGGCTCTGTTAAAAAGAGACAAAAATGTCAACGAACAGAAGAAAATAAACAAAACGAAAAAGAAAAAATGTAAAAATGTTACTCACTGAATAACACGCTAAAAATGTTAAAATTCTAATAAAATTAAAGAATTATGCCTTATTATTAAAAATATATTGTGAAAAAAGAATTGTGTGTATATAAGTGTCGTAGATTTGTTTTATTAATGTGCGTTTTTTTGCAATTACTTTGTGGTGGTAGGTTTTTTTATACAGCGTGTTCTTACATACACATGTACATGATTTATTATTTGTGAGATTTTGCAGTAATTATAAAGATAAAATGTAAAAGATGAATGAAAATGAATTGTAATTAATTAATAAATACTATTTTCAATGTGAATTGTGGAAATATATGCATATTTAATTAGTTTTATTCATTACAAAATTAATTCGGGTAGAAAGGCGCTGCAAAAGAAAATGAAATTTAAAGGCACTGTGTAAGCGATCAGAAATATATTTCGGTTCGTGTCACTTCTGTGTATTTTGTGGTACTATGGTGAAAAATTTCGCAGTGCAGTGAACACTAAACAAACTTGGAAACAAATTCATGATATAGGCATAATTAGTGCTCGAACAAATAAAAGTACTGATGTTATAGATGTTGATAAACTAAATTACACTTTCTCAAACATTCCTAAACCACCGGTTCAACTCAACTTTTATCTCGTGTTACTGTAAACAAATTTGCATTTCAATGTTTCACCATGTGCGATACTGTTGAAGGATTTCGAGCTGTAAAATCCAATGCGGTTTGTTTTGATGACATACACCCGCGCTTTGTAAAACTAATATTACCATACATAATAAATTACATTAACCACATATTCAACTCTGTTGTTACCACCTGCACTTATCCAGCTGGTTGGAAACTTGCCAGTTATTCCAGTGCCAAAAAATACTAAAGAATACCGCCCAATATCCATTCTTCAGCACCTGTCAAAAGTTTTTGAGCGTCTAGTACATAACCAGATTTATAAGTATTTACTTGAACACAATCTCCTTACTCCTCGCCAATCTGGATTCAGACAAGGGCATAGGTGCATCACAGCCTTATCTGAAGTAATTGAGAATATTCGAAATAGTATGGATCAAAGTAAAATTACCTTTCTGGTCTTACTTGACCACTCAAAGGCCTTCGACATCGTAGATCACCAAATGCTGATCATGAAACTCGTGACAATGTTCAATTTCTCTGTAACGGCATCGAAATTAGTCACGTCATATCTTTCAGAAAGATGGCAAGTTGTTGCAAATAATGGAACGGTATCCAGCCCTTTATGCATGTCGAAAGGTGTTCCTCAGGGATCGACACTTGGTCCGCTTTTATACTCGATGTATGCCAACGACCTACCCCTTCAGATCAAGCATTCAAACATGCATATGTATGCCGATGATGTTCAGCTATACATTGACTACACCAGAACATCGTTGAGTCATACAGTTGGTAATCTTAACCATGATCTTAACAAAATATATAACTGGGCCACTGCAAATGGCCTGTGTCTAAATCCTAAAAAATCGAAATACCTAATCATATATAAGAAGAGCATGCAAATCGTTGATGATGTAGGTATATATCTTGCCAGCCAAAAAATTGAGTTGATCAACTCGGCTAGAAATCTGGGTGTTGTCTTTAATCGGACTCTTACTTGGTCTGACCACATTAACCATAATTGCGGCAGAGCATATGGTATGCTCAGGAGTCTATGGTACAGTCAGCACTTTACACCACCGAAAATAAGAATGATGATAGCTGAGTCATACCTAATACCAAACCTTATCTATTCTTCAGAAGTCTTTGCTGGTTGCAATGCTAATGATAAACGAACGCTTAACATAACTTTCAATAACATTACGCGTTACATTTTTGGATTACCTAGATCTTCGAGCGTGTCAACATACTCCAGACGAATCCTTGGAATTTCTCTTGATGACTATATGAAGTTTAAGAACTTACTTTTTCTGCAAAAAATTATTATTACAAAGGAACCCAGCTACCTATATCAAAAATTAACATTTAGCACATCTGCAAGGAATAATAATATTCGCACCTTTACTTATAAAAACAGTGCATCTTTTAACCAATTTTTTGTTTACACTATATATCTCTGGAATCATCTTCCTACAAATATACAACTCACCAGCAACGCAATGAAATTCAAAAAACTTTTAATGACGCATTATGTTTAATTTTGTTTTATTGTTTTATTTATTACTTAATATACTGCATATATACAAATAATTTTTATTTATTTATTTTAAACCTTTCTACTATTATGTATTTAAGCTTAAAATTTTTATTTATGTTAAATTTAAATTAATTAGTTAAGCTTCTACAATGTATTTTTCCAATATTATATCTGTTAACTTACCTGATTCTATTGCTGTTATTCATAAGATATTATATCTTGTTGCTTTAGAAAGACAAATAATAATAAATACAAATAATTTTGAAAATAAAACTTATCACCGTTACAGTCACTGGAATTTAAATAAATTTTGCGTTGAACTTTTTTCCACATCAAACAACCATCCTCTTAGTTTTTCTAAAAAAATATTATTATTTTTCATTAAAACGCGTGTCTCTTTCTTTTCCGTTAAATTCATTATGAAAAGAATTAAAATGCCGTTTTAATAAATACTCATTTGTTTCCTCTAATGTTTTGTAACATAAAACACATTGAATATTACTAAAAGCATTTATCAACATAAAGTATTTTTCGCATACACATATTTCTTTTCTTTCAGTGGGCTAAAAAAAATTATAAAACATGTAATACAGTACGCTATGTGTGTGAGTATGGCTACCACAATTGTGCTTTGAATCTGACTTCACTGTCCTAAATATACAAAATATACATTAAGAAAGAATAACGTGCTGTGCCGAACACAACGAAGTGTACTGTTTTTCAACGAAAAACAACACTATTAAATGTTCTTATCTTTATATTCAGGTATGTGATACAAATCGACTCGATTTCAAATGAAATCGAAAGTTGAAAACGAATGAAATAGTTTTAGGTGTGATGGAAATCGTATCGATTTCATTTTCTACTTTTGTTTCTGTATTTTTTATTGTTTTTGGGTTTTTTGGTTTTTGTGCTTTTTAAATTTTCGTGATTGTTTCATTTTTTCTGGCGATTTTTCGTTTTTTGCAATTTTTTTGTTTTTTGTCGATTAGTTTAGTTTTGCCGATCTTTTGGTTATGGTGTTTTTGTAACGTTTTCACTTTCCTACAATATTTTTAGTTTTAGCGATTTCTTTTGGTTGTGGCGATTTTTTTTCAGTTTTGGCGCTTTTTTCGTTTTTTGGGGATTTTTTTCGCTTTTTGTGGTTTTTTAGATTTAGCGATTTTTTTTGTTTTGACACTTTTCGTTTTAGCGATTTTTTTTGGGTTTTTGGCGATTTCTTTAGTTATGGCGCTTTATTTGGTTTTTGCGCTTTTTTTCGTTTTTGTGTTTTTTCTTTTCATTTATGGCGATTTTTTAATTTTTTGATGATATATTTAGTTTTAGCGATTTTGTAGTGCTATTTTCGTTGTGACGACTTTTTTCAATTTTTGAAGTTTTTTTAGTTTTTTTGTCGATCTTTTTAGTTTTGGTGATATATTGCGTTTTAGCGATTTTTTTAATTTTGGTGCTTTAAGCGTTTTTTTTCATTTTATCGTTTTTTTCGTTTTGAAATTTTTTTAATTTTGGATTTTTTTATTTTTAGCGTTTTTAAAAATTGTTTGATTCTACATCCTACGGTTTCAAAGATACTTGTCTAAATTACATATCGGTGTTAATTTGTGTAGTCTATTATACAGACTACATCAATTAGCACTTACTTTGAAAATTTAAAGTGTCTATATGTAAGTGTCTTTATATTACATTAGTATTTCAACATATTGCGTTGCTTGCTTTAGAACACCCTTTAATTTTTAACTGTCATATATTTGTTGTTGTAGCGGCCAAATTTTTACATATTCTGTGAAAATTTCAGGTCCGTAGCAGATACAGCAGATTGTCTAAATTACATAGTAAAATTACATTAACTGATACAACACCCTTTAATTTTTATTGTTTTAAATATCGGTGTTAATTGGTGTAGTCCATTCTACAGACTACACCGGTTAACACGAACTTTGAAAATTTAAAGTGTCTATATATAAGTGTCTTCATAATTAGTATTTGAACATTTTTCGTTGCTCTCTTTATAACACCCTTTAATTTTTAGTTGTCATATATTTGTTGTCATAGCGGCCAAAGTTTTACATATTCTGAGAAAATTTCAGTTCTTACGGTTCCCGAGAAAACATTACATTAGTATTTCAACATTTTTCGTTGCTCGTTTTAGAACACCCTTTAATTTTTAACTGTCATATATTTGTTGTTGTAGCGGCCAAAGCTCTACATATCCTGTGAAAATTTCAGGTCCGTAGCTCTTACGGTTCCCGAGAAAATAGCCTGTGACAGACAGACGGACGGACAGCGTAGCGAAAATAATAGGGTTCCTTTACACTTTTGGTGTATCGGAACCCTAAAAATGAACTTAAACCAAACTAATTTAGTAACTTTGGATAAAAACCATACAGTTAGACTAAAAATTCATAACTCAATTATTGAAAACTCTAAAGGCACTTAGCTAAACATGAATGTGTACTGTTCAAAAAAAAAACTTGGGCAAAATAAACATTCAATAAAATCCCAGCATTGAGAATATCGATGATATTCCACGCTGGTAAGACCGAAATGGAAAAAGCTTAAAATAGTTGAACATGCTAAGAAAAAGACAGTTAGTGAAGTTCCGAACATTTAGACAAAGTTCAATAAGGTCCGCCTCGCCACAAGATGGCGACTGTGTTAATTGAGCTTACTAATATTAGTAGGATTTTCGCTACGGTGTTGTTGCCACTGTCAGTGGTAGTGTGGGTAAAGGACTCTGATGAGTAGACTTGGTGGTCACGAAACAGCTGTCAGTTCAACCTTCCGTACAGCAAAAAAAAAAATTTGTTCTTTGAATATTCAATATTTACATGCTTTAGAATTTCTTTCTTAAATAAAAAATAATTTGATCGAAAGATTAAATTAAAAATGAACTCAAGCCAAACTAATTTAATAACTTTGGATAAAAACCATAGAGGTCGACTAAAAATGCATAACTCAATTAATAATACATTTTTGTATATTAAACTCTTAATTATATTGCTTTTATTGCAACGTATATCACTCGTATACTTTTTTTAATTACCGAAAAAATATTCTTTTTAAATTATTTTGACAAGTTATTGAAAGCCCATCTTCTATTATGGCTCAAAAATGTTGTTGTTTAATGTAGAATTTGGTAAACTTTTTTTGGATAAAATCAAAAGTGTCCCATTGAACAAAAATTCAAGTTTTCGAATAAAAATGGCCAAAAAGCATCTAGAATTTTTTTTTCAATTTTTATATTTTTTCAGAAAGAGCGTCAAAAATACTTAAATTGTTTTGTAATGAATTAGGTTATTTCAATTGTTGTCAGAAACATGATTTTTTTCGTTAATTTGACAACTCCGGAATGGGAAGAGATAAAGAGCTAAAAACTTAGCTGAGGACTTCTATCTATATGTATAAAATCATATTGAAAAACCTAAGAGGGTCACCGTCGCAACGTTGTTGAATTGACATGGAATGAGCCTTATGTATGCATATATTTTTGATTGGCATCTAAGTAGTGAAATAATTCTGGCAAAAAAAACTACTTCAATACAAAGAGCCAATCGATCAATATTTCGAGCGGCCACTACGTTCCTCCGATTTTCACGTAAGTTTCTATGGAGCCAAACTACAAGCACACACTTTCAAATACATTTTTTTTAACCAGGCATGAGCCCAATTTTTTCTCCAAATTTCTCTAATATCCTGTGTAATTTTTTCATTAACATTTTATTTTCGTAACAATAATGTATATTTTCGTAATAGTTTTTGCATCTAATTTCGTTTTATATAAATTTTCTACAAAACGTTTAGATTTACTTTCAGCTTCCAATTAATTGCTGAGCTTTCGCCAAATATAAAAAAATCACGAGTTTTGACCTGTCTTGATACTAAAATCGCACATAAAAATTAAAGTAGCAAAAAAAGTAGCAGCTAAAAGTAATATATTTTGAATTTAAATATGTACCTTCCATAATGTTACATTAAAATATGGGAATGGTCTTTTTCATATCTAATTTTTATTTTAGGGATGTAACGATACGCGTTTTTGCCGATACGATACCGATACCGATATCCAAAAAGAAATATCGACGATACCGATTTCGATACCGATATGCATATTGAAGTTGAGCTCAAGTTTAAATTTACAAAACTCAAGTAGGTTCATCTTTTTATTATACAAAATTACAATGGATGAGATTATTAATACACATTTAAAATTGATATTAACCCAGTATAAAAAATTGGAAGTAGTTTTTAAGGAACTACATTTTTATCGCTTCTAAAGAATCTATATTAAAAATATACAGATAATTAGTAGAAAAGCAAGTAAAGTCTTATTTAAGTTTTTAAAGGACATTTATCAACTAATATTCTTCTAAATAACTGTTATAATTATTCAGCATTTTGCAATATGGCAACATCAGCTTCAGCTCTCAACTTTTAGTTATCGCTGAGTCATTCGTTTTGCCATCTTGCCATCAACTAGTTCAACCTCCATCTTGTCTTTCTTTTAAAGCTTATTAATAACTTTTCATTATTTTATATTAAATAAAATTATATTTAATATCAATAGAAGTCGTGCATTTATTTCATTCTTACGAATACAACAATAGCTTAATTGCTAAAATTCTTTGGAAGTTTATATTTATTCACTTAAATTTACATGAAAATACAGTTTTGCGTTTAAATTCGCATAAAAAGAAACTAGTTGCAAAAATTGGTAATTTTTCATCTTTTTCCTTGGGGAAAAATCATTATAGAACGCCGAAAACTAAATTTTTCCTAACATCGCTTCCAATTCGGTGATTGGTAATCAAAAAAGAGAACTTGCAATGGCAAGCAAATGTAAAACTAATTAGAAATTATCCAAATTTGCACTACTTCCGGCTCGCTAATTCTACATTTCCACGACTTCTTTGGAATGCATTTTTTCTGGGAATAAAATTTAAAAAACAACGAAATGAATTTGAATTTATGGTAAAATTAACAAAATATAAATTATTTTTTTTTTTCAAAATAAAGCTATAAACACTTAGACGACAGTAGGCTACCGACTACAATCTGTCAAAATTAAAATACATGCGTTTAAATGAAAACGATTATTTTGACGACTTCACAGCTACACTTAGACGACAGCAGGCTACCGACTACAATCTGTCAAAATTAAAATACACACGTTTAAATGAAAACGATTATTTTGACGACTTCACAGCTACACGACCACCGCTGTAGCTGTCGCTAACTTAACCTAATTTCTATTTTGATTGGCGACCATAAACAGATTAGTGCTGCCAACATAATGAGTAATGTGAAATAAATAAGCACTTGAAAATTTTTTGAAACTGGACAAGAATATGCAAATTGGCAAAAAAAATAAAATAATAGCCCTTTCAAAAATAAAAATGATCGTGTAATTTTTCGGCGCTCTCTCTTGGCTCCGGAGTTACCGGGTTCAAAACTTTTATTTTTAATTGGTTATAACTCGTAGAATATACAATGCATATAAACGATATTGGTATCATTTCAAAGTGATCTAAAATGCCTTTCTATTGGTATATACATTTTGAAAATCTTTTAAGCCATCATTGCGAGTGAAATGCAATTTTAAAATTTTATTATCTGAGTTTTTATGTTAAAATACCATTATCTTAAAAGTGCCCGATGCAACGATATTTAAGCTTGTATACAGTTTTGTAGATAACCTTCGTAGCTTTCATTTGGTATATATTTGATAGCCGTTGTCGATGAAATACGTGAGTTATGGAGCTTTGAAAATGAGATTTAAAAAATAAATTAACTCATTTAACTCATTTTCAAAGAGCCAAAGCTCACGTATTTCATCGATAACGGCTGTCAAATATATACCAAATGAAAGCTTGGAAAGTTCTCTGTAAAACTATATACAAGCTTGAGTATCATTGCATCGAGCACTTTTTAAGACAATTGTATTTTTACATGAAAACTCAGATAATAAAATTTTAAAATTGCATTTCACTCGCAATGGGTTAAAAGAATTTCAAAATGTATATACCAATAGAAAGGCATTTTAGAGCACTTTGTAATGCTTCCAATAACGTTTATATGTGTTCTATATTCTATTAGTACGTTTATACGGACGACTTATTTGCAAATAAATACGTAGTGCTGCCAAGTATGTATTTTTATTGTAACTTATTAACTCACGAAAACAATTGCAGATTAACGCGCTTTTTGCAAATAAGAAGTTTGGGTTGCCACCTTTACACATGTTTGTTAATAAAAAATAAGAAATAGATAAATATATTTAAGAAAGAAATTCTAAAGCATGTAAATATTGAACATTCAAAGAAAAATTTGGCTGTACGGAAGGTTGAACTGACAGCTGTTTCGTGACCACCAAGTCTACTCATCAGAGTCCTTTACCCACACTACCACTGACAGTGGCAACAACACTAGCGAAAATCCTACTAATATTAGTAAGCTCAATTAGCAGACTGTCGCCATCTTGTGGTGAGTCGCACATTGAACTTTTTCTAAATGTTCGGAACTTCACTAGCTGTCTTCTCTTAGCATGTTCAACTATTTTAAGCTTTTTCCATTTCAGTCTTACCAGCGTGGAATATCATCGAAATTCTCAATGCTGGGATTTATTGAATGTTTATTTTGCCCAAGTTTTTGGAACAGTACACATTCATGTTTTTAGCTAAGTGCCTTTAGAGTTTTAATAATTGAGTGATGAATTTTTAGTCGAACTGTATAGTTTTTATTTATCCATTATTTAATTAGTTTGGCTAAAGTTCATTTTTAATTTAATCGTTCGATCAAATTATTTTCATTTAAGAAAGAAATTCCAAAGCATGTAAATATTGAACATTCAAAGCCAAATTTTTCTTTGAATGTTCAATATTTACATGCTTTAGAATTTCTTTCTTAAATAAAAATAGTTTGATCGAAAGATTAAATTAAAAATGAACTTTAGCAAACTAATTAAATAACTTTGGATAAAAACCATACAGTTCGACTAAAAATTCATAACTCAATTATTAAAGCTCTAAAGGCACTTAGCTAAAAACATGAATGTGTACTGTTCCAAAAACTTGGGCAAAATAAACATTCAATAAATCCCAGCATTGAGAATTTCGATTAAATTAAAAATGAACTTTAGCCAAACTAATTAAATAACTTTGGATAAAAACCATACAGTTCGACTAAAAATTCATAACTCAATTATAGATAAATATATTGATATATAGATAAATATTCAGTGATTTATTAAATGACAATAAAAAAGTATTTGGCAGCATTTTACGTCTTTATTTGCAAATGAGCAATGCGTATAAACGTAGTAATATATAAACATGTGAAAGCTCAAGCCAGTAGCTATTTATTAATATAATAATTTCGAACGTATTTGCTTGTGAATCCAAATTGATTATTAGGCTAAGGATCGTAACGTTTTAATTCAGAAAGAATTGGGCATGATTAATATACCAAGGAACAAGGGAAAAATTTGAATTGTCGGTGCGCCCCACGGTTTTATTTTAGTCTGATCAATGCCCTATGTTGGTGAGGAGAGTGGTGTGGTAGCTGGCACCTGGTACTACATAATTATTTTTCAGCTTTTAGTGCATTATTATTATGTTTCATTACAATAAAACCATTTAACTTAAAATTTTTTTTTACTTATTTTATTTCAAAATTTTTTATTTTTTTACTTTATGTCCTAAACTCTATGATCTGCCATTTAGTTTCGGATTGTACCTTGGATTTGAATTTTTTTCGTGGGGTACTGTATTATAGTAGCCAAGCGCTTTCATTTAATACCAATATTTGGGGGGGGCCTGACAATATCTATCCATGAATATAACCCCCACCCCCCCCCCCCTTTTTAATGGCCGCCATTTTGGAATTGGACGTTTTTCGTTGCGTACTGTATTCTACTAGTCAAATCCGTTCATTTGATATCCATATTGAGTTGTTTATAGACAAATAACTAAATCACCATTTTGTGTTGGCGGCCATCTGTGATTTACAATAATACTGAATACACATAATAGTTACGTCGTCAGATCAATCGGTCATGCAAATTTAATGTGTTCACCAAATTTCAGATGAATCGGTTAATAGAAAAGGCCTAAGACTAAATATTACATTTATGGGCGTGGTGCCGCCCCCTTTTTAATTACAAAACTGTATAGTCACCGTCAGTAAAGGTGTCCAGCAAATCTCAGATTAATCGGTTAACAAGAAAGGGCTAAAACTAAGTATTACTTTTTATGGGCGTGGCGCCACCAATTTTTTCTAAATTGTATTGCCGTGATAGGTAAAGCTATTTACCAAATTTCAGATCAGTCGGTCAAGAGGAAGATGGTAAAAGTCTATATTACTTTTTATGGGCGTTGCCAAGCCTACTTTTCTAATCTCAAAATTGTGTAGTAATCAAAATTAAAGGCGTGTACCAAATTTTGGATCAACCGATTAACAAGAAGGCGTTAAAACTAAGTATTACTTTTCATAGGCGTGGCGCCGCCTACTTTCGTAATTACTAAATTGTATAGTCATCGTAAGCAAAGGTGTCCACTAAATCTCAAATCAATCGCTTAACAGGAAAGGGCTAAAAGTATTACTTTTTATGGGCGTGGTACCGCCCACTTTTTTAATTATAAAAGTATAGTCATTTTAAGTAAAGGTGTCCAGTAAATCTCAGATCAATTGGTTAACAGGAAAGGGCTAAAACAAAGTACCACTTTTTACGGGCGTGGCGCCGCCCACTTTTTTAAATACAAAAATGTATAGTCATTGTTAGTAAAGGTGTCCAGCAAATCTCAGATCAACCAGTTAACAGGAAAGGGCTAAAACTGAGTACTACTTTTATGGGAGTGGCGCCACCCACTTTTTTAAATACAAAAGTGTAGTCATTGTAAGTAAAGGTGTTCACCAAATCTCAAATTAATTGGTTAACAGGAAGGGGCTAAAACTAAATGTTACTTTTTATGGCCGTGGCGCCGACCACTTTTTTAAATACAAAAGTGTAGAGTAATTGTAAGTAAAGGCGTCTACTAAATCTCAGATCAATCGGTTATCAGGAAAGAGCTAAAACTAAGTACCACTTTTTATAGGCGTGGTGCCGCCTACTTTTCTAATCACAATATTAAATTGTCACCAAAGCCACAGGCGCTAACAAAATTTCAGATCAATCGGTCAACAGGAAGGGGGTAAATTTTCAATTACTAGATTTGACCCGACGACACAAACGCGACAAACTTCACAAACAGGGTAAGTTAAATAAAACCATAAAGGCTTAAGGTATTAGGTGTGGTCTTGGACAGTAGACTTAATTATTCGGATCATATAAACACGATATGCTCAAAAGTAAACTTTACTCTTCTTCAATTTTACTCTCTTAACGTTTATACGCCGTTTCACCTTAGATGTAGAGTGGCTCATGTAATGTTAATGTCGCAGATTTTCTATTGTATTGAAGTTTTCTCATGCATAATTACCTCCAAAACTCGTAGAATTCAGCTCTTGGAGTACTGGTTACGAACTTCCGCCTGAAATGGATCGGTAGTGCAATTGGGTTTGGACCGAGAGTTGCGTCAGTAGCGCAGTTCGTACTTCCGATTTAGGGGCTAGACCGGAAGTTGGGTCGGTAGTACGGTTTATATTTCCGGTTCCAATCTGGACCGGAAGTTGGGTCGTTAGTGCAGTTCGCACTTCCGTTTTAGGAGCCGGACCGGAAGTTGGGTCAGTAGTGCGGCTCATATTTCCGGTTCCGGTCCGGAAGTTTGATTCGTCTAGGGACATCATATTAGTATGGGATCAAGAATAAAAAAATAAAGAACGATATAATGCTACAAATCCAAATGTCTTAAAATTATGTCACAACGGAAGACGTATTTTGCAGCACTGACGTATTTTGTTGGATAAAAGTAGCCAGAACGGTAACGCGGCCAGTATTGCATGCACACGTGCCAAAATAAGCACATGAAAAAATCTGCCACACGCACACGAGTAAGTGCCAATTTTTTGTATGCTTACTTTTGGCACATGTACGTGTGCCAATCAAATTGGCACTTGCACATGTGCGTGTGCCTTATGATATAAATTATATGGCACTTGCACGTGTGTATGTGCCAAATTTAGGTACATCTACTGAACACTCATGTGCACATCCGTACGTACTCTGATACCAATAAAGAAAAATAGTATATTTTTCCAATTCAACATCACTTATCGAAAAAAAGATAGTCCACTACTGGACATCATTTCTTTTTATCCCATAAAGCTCGTCGTTATTGATGAAATGCACATGCCTTATCTCGGAATTAGTAAACAATTACTTCAGAAGTTAATTTTAAAGAATTCATTCTCGTATGTTTCATTTCTAGAAAACCTACTAATGATATCTAAAAGTCGATTTAAAAATGCTCAATTTAGAGAATTTAGCAAAAGTTTTTCAGACTTTTTTGCAGTTTCATATTTTTTTGAGCTTAAGATATCATATATTAAACTAATGTACTATGTATGATTTAAAATAAATCAATGGGAATTACACTGATTCATAAAATTTCAACTTTTTGCGATCACCTCAAAAATGAAATGTTTTCTAAGGTAATTTGGGATCACTGAACGCGAATATGGCATTCATTTATTTTTCTTAAGAACCGTTTTCGAGATATTCGCGAAAAACGTGTTTTTTGCAGTTTATAAGGCTATTTCAAAAAATCTGGAGTACTGTTTACTTGAATTGAGCATATTTGGTATTGTTGCATAGATATGTTTTTCCTCTTTCAGCCCATATTCAAAATGTATTGATCGGATCAAAATTCAATGAGTTACAGGTCTTTAGATTTGAAAAACTTTATTTTTTCCACTTTTTTTTATATTTACTATTTTAAGTCGCTCCAGTAAGGCAAACAAAAATTTTTTTAATTTATTTTAGACCCACTTCTTAAAGAAAATTTTATTCCAAATATAGAAAGCGTAAAATTAGTTACATCGGACCAAATATGAGAAAGTTACAACACTTTTAGTCAACACATCAAAATTTTAATTTTCATTCGTTGGTCCTTAGGTCAGTATGCTTCAATTCCATTACTTTTACTCGTTTGAAAAAGAAAGGTCGACATATCGCATATCAAAGTTACCAAAGTTATATGTAGTTTTCAACACTGTATTCAAATTTTTATAATTAAAATTTTTATGAAAGACTTACGGCAAAATAAGTGGAAAAATTGTGCTATGTGGTGTTTTGTGCATATTAAATTTTTTCTTAATGTTATAAAATCGTTCATTATTGATATTTTCGAATGAAATTTTGCAGTTATATAGGAATTTATGTGAAAATTATGATTTGTTTTTGACAATCATTAGAATTCCTAAGAAAGTTCCAATAAATCTATAAAATAAGTCGATTTCAAATGGGTACATGCCCGCCAAAAATTGTAAATTCGATTAAGTTGTTTTTCTAAATTCATGTCTCTGAATCATGTCTTGAGAAAAAATTTTATAGAGAAAACAATTATGGTGATTTTTTTGGGCAAAAATTGTCATAAATTTAATATTTTTAAATTTTCAAATTAAAGATTGTATATTTTCCCACTCTATTCCATCAACTATTTTTTTAACTATTCGGAATTTGGTCATATAACTAACAAAGAAATAATTGTGACAATCGGTTGTTATTTGGACCCGATATCTTAAAAATGCTGGACCAAGGATATGAAAAATTGAGAAATTTTAAAATTAAAATGAGTATACCTCACTAACTATACAAGATATTTGTTTAACCAAAGACTTTTTTAGAACTTTACAAGGTATATAAGGCCACAACAAATTTTTGGACTCGAGTGAGAAACAGAAAAATGACAAGCGTTGAAAAATTTTACATGACCTAAGTGCACTACTTTGCACTTCATACCTGTGAACCTGAGAAATATGGGAAGCTCATCTTCCTAAATTAAATAAGAACACTCCTCTGATATCTCCATGTAAAATTTTATACTGATCGGACTAAAGAGTTAGAAATGGTTGATATATTTCCAAAATATTTAATTCTACCTCACTGGCATTTTTCTTATACTCATACTCCATACAACAATTTTTTTTTTTATTAAAATTCAAATTCGGATGTTTTCACTAAATCTATTGTAACTTTCTACATTTTTGCCCGATGTTAACAATTTTACTTTTTGCACGTTGGGAACAAAGTTTTATGTAAGATATGGGTCAAAACAAAAATTTAAAATTTTTTGATTGCTTTAATGGGGCATTTCAAAATGATGAATTTTGAAAAAACGCAAAAAAAATTTTTTTTTTCAAATATAAAGGCTTGTAATTCAGTGAATTTTTATCTGATCATAACAGTATAGCTATGAACTGAAAGAGGAAAAACATATCTATCCAACAATCCCAAATTTGCTCCATTTAAGTAAACAGTACTCAAGATTTTTGCAAAATATCTTTACAAACTGCAAAAAAACTAGTTTTTCGCGAATATCTCGAAAACGGTTCTTAAGCACCAATTTAGCTTAAAAAATATCTCATTTTTGAGGTGCATTTTTTTGTGAACTAGTGTTATTTATTTTTGGAAAACGAGAAATTTACTCGGAGGGTCGCGTGTTTTTAACATTTTGTGGTAGCCAACTTCCGAATACATCACACCTCCCTAAAGAACTAAGTAAGCTATGTTGAAAAAAACTTTTTTATGACCACTTAAAAAATAGCGAAAATTCGAGTTACTAATTATTATTTTTAAATCGAGTTTTATGAATATTTCGATGGATTGGAAAGAAGCTCATCTATCGAAATATGCAAAAATCGATTTGAAAGAAAAATCAGTTAGGGCTTTTCTACATTAAGGTAACTATATACTTTTGTACATTTACATTTAAAGCATGGTACGGAGTTCTTAAGGAAATTCACATTCCCATAAGAACGTGTGTAAAAAAACTGGCGGAAATTCACGTTGGTAAATTCCTTAAACAAATTTCCCTTTGCTAGTACGGAGTTCCTAAAGGAAAGTATACGCATTTTTAGCCGTTATTTTCTATTACAGGGATGTTACAACTATAAGGGGAGACTTTTTTCTGTAAACTGAAACAAAAATTAATGTTCATAGCATTTTTTGGTCACGGAATTTTTGACATTTCTTATTTTTCGCAAGTTGTAATGGAATTTGTATGTATGCAAACATTATTCTCTACAGAAGGCATCACGATTATTTTTCCGTGTGGAAATAAATGTAAATTTCCAAATATACGAAGTCCGTACCGCACTTAAATAAATCAAAAGGAAAACAAATAAAAAGTAAAAATATTTTTTTATTAATGGTGTGTGACAAACAGTAACAAAGTACTATTGTAAGTAAATTTTTGACACTTCTGAGGTGAATAAAATTTCACTAGCCCTGGGGCACAGGCTAAACAGACGCGACAAAAGAGAGGGAATATATTGCATATTCACTTAAACGAAAGCCGAGTGCAAAACGGAATAAAAATTTTTATTGTTTGCAATTAAAACAAATTGTTTATTTCATAAATAAATGGATAAATTTATTATTTCATACGCGAAAAAATTACAATTCCACATTTCATACACATTATTTAAAGTTTTTATACATTTTGCAGCTTGCTTCTCCAATTTTCAACCACTTTTGCTACCGAAACAACAACATATGCACAAACACATGCACAGGCAAACAGAACACTTCATTTGCACTTCAATTAATAATTAAACATTCAAATATCACTTAAACACACTTTAAATGCTTTATTTAATTTTTTTACATTATAAAGCAATAATTTTTTGCAGTTTTATGCTCATTAAACACTTTTTCACTGTGAGCTAAAACTTTTCTTTTGTTTGGTTTACTTCTACATCTTCACATCACTATATGTTTCTCTTTTCTACAATAGCCGAGTGGGAAAAACAGCTGAGTTTTTCATTTTTGATCACTCATTTTCTTCGTCTCTGTCCTACTTTGTGGCAAAAATAGAGAACAAGGAAACAACAAGGCACAGGGCTGTCAGATTTTTTCTGACCTATTTCGCCAAATTGGTTTTAAAAATCGTCAAAAGTCGCCAACATCAATTTTATGTAGTTTTTCTTATTGTATATTTGATAATAAATTTGTTTTTATATAATACTTTTTTTAACATAAATTTTTATAAAATGATCGTATAAAAATTTAGCAGAAAATCGCCAAAAGTAGAAATAAAATCGGCAAAAATTATTTCTTGTAAATTTTTCTCATCCAAATTCAAAACCCATTAATAATTATTGTATTAATATAAGAAAAACCACCAAAATCACATTGTTTTAATATCTTGCAGATGAGTTTTTGTGGGATTTATTTTTTAAAATACTCTTTAAACAAAGTATTTTTCCAGAAATAAACAAATTTTTAACTTCAATTTTGTTTAAAAAAATAGCAATAAAAAACGCCAATAAATTTATTTATCGCCAGAAAAATCGCCATGTCGCCAAATCAAAAATTTAGACGCCAAACAAGTTGAAAAATCGCCACGTTTGGCGAGAAATCGCCACATCTGACAACCCTGACAAGGCATATAAATTCACGCGTGTGAACAAATCATACCGTGAACATACCTTATGTAACATACTTTTTTGCAGAGTTGAAAAAAATGTACTAAATGCAAAAAGTATTAAATTCCTCAAAAAAGTACTAAAATACACAGTTTTACAACTATGTCAATTAGAAACCAAACATAACATACTTCTTTCCCAAAAAAAAGTATGTTATTTCATTTTCACTTCGTTTCTAGTCAAAAAGCTACCATACTTATATAAAAAGGCCATACAAAGCTGCTTATATTAATTTTACATGTATCTATATAAAAAGTATGTTACTCCACAAAATCTGTAAAAAAAGCCGTGCCGATATAGGCTCAAGTGATTTGGAAAGAGGAAAGACCTCTCCATACGCCCATCCAGTTGTCACTTGGAATTTTAGCCGTTTATAGGGTATACCCTATGTAGGTACAAATTTTATTTAATTATTCCAATTTTGAGATGCAATCATTTCAACCTTTGCATTTTAAATGTTATATCACGCGAATTTATTTTCATTGATTCGTTTCATGATAATAACGGGCGAGAGCACTATGACGATTTCTGTTCATATTTTTCCAAAGATAATACGTGGAAATTTGTAGAAATATTAGAAAGAACCAAACAGAAAGACGGTGTAAACTGCGTTGTATTTGTCATAATGTTTATGTTATACTACATAAATGGGAAATCTCTATTATATGTGCCCGATAAAGACATCTTTCGAAATAGTATAAAACCAATCTTGATTCGAAATGTAGATGATTATTCAACATTTTGTTGTCACTGCGGGAGTACAAAAATGGCAAAGAGTAAATGTAACTCTTGTGAATATAGAGTTTGTAAAAAATGTGTAAAAATATATATAATGATTGTCTTAATACATGTAAAGTATATAAAAATAAAATTTTAAAATAAAAACCAAAAAATATTGCAAAAAGTTGTACATTTGTTGTTGTACATAGTACAACATATATGGATAAATAATTCAAAGTAATAAAAGCCATAAAAAAGCCACAAAGAAAAAGCCAAAAAGGCAAAAATAAAGTGGCTTCAAAGAAAAGCCACAAAGAAATGCCATAAAAAGCCACAAATAAAGTGGCTTCAAAGAAAAGCCATAAAAATTGCCATCAGTAGAATATATTTGTAGAATGTAGTATTAGTAACGTAGTTTAGAAATTTGTATTATGCATGAAGTATAACAAGAAAACGAACAAATAATGGCTTAAAGAAACAAAAGAAAAAAAATAAAGAGAATATTAATCAAATAATGGCTTTAAAGAAATAAAAAATAAAATACATTTGTATTATGCACGAAATACAATACGATATTTGATCAAATAATGGCTTTAAATATATGAGAATAAAAAAGAAATACAATATGATGGCTTAAAAAAATAAAATTATGGCTTTGTGCATGAAATACAATAAGAAATTTGATCAAATGATGGCAAGATAAAAAAAGTTTATAATGATGACATAAAAATATAATTATAACTTTGTATTATATATCCATAAAATGGTGTATGCCTATTGGGGAGCCAGCCATTCAAAATAACTGGCAACGCACTGAGTGTAGTACCTCAACGGTAGTGTGGAAACCTACACATTTCAGATAATAATCAATTATCTTCCGTATTCATTGAATTCTTTCACGGTAATAAGTAGGTCATGGTCCTAAAATAAATGCAGATTCATGCAGACCTTTAGTATGCAAAAAACATACAAAAACATTGCTTTATACTAGAGAGCTGCACGATATTCCAAGGAACAAGGGAAAAATTAACATCAAGCGCCACTTTCGGAAGCCGCTACACTTCCATCGTCAGTGCTCACGTGTATTTGCTATCACCACTTGTCAGGTGGCTCTGTTGAATGTGATTTTAATTCTTATATATACAACTTTTTCGTGAAAATTTAATACGAGAATTAAATCACTATCAAGCTGATATTAAAGTGCACTTTCCCAGCGTTGCCATCGGTTTATTTTTCTTCATTCCCATTTTTCTGCTCTATACGTTGAAAAATTAAGTTGATGTTAATTTTTCCCTTGTTCCTTGGAATATTAATCATGCCCAATTCTTTCTGAATATAACGTTACGAACCTTAGCCTAATAATCAATTTGGATTCACAAAGCAAATACGTTCGAAATAATCATATTAATAAAAAATATGTTAATTTCTAACCGGATTGATGAAAGTTCACAAAAATTTACTCATGTCTTCCAAACATTTATTGCCCAATTAGGATTGTAAATATGTCCACATCAGCCTTATCCAAAACGGCATAATTGCGTTCTCTGTAGATTCTAGCAATTCCTCAGCTGAAATGCAGAAAAAGTAAAACATTTATTGTTTCATACAATCAGCACATTAAATACAGAAAACTTACCCGGTCTTATGTTAGGATCGGCTAACAACTGCAAATTTTCATTATTTACCTACATTATGGAATTATATACCCATGGCAGCGCAAGTAATACCTGTGGCCATTTCCTCACATTTTACCTTGCCATGCAAGCGAACTTCGCCTGAAAACTAGCCGCCGATTGACCTTGTACACTATGAAATAATAACTTTTTTATTTATTTTTTATATTAAATTTGATTTTTATGTTATTTGTTCCGAATCGGCTGAAGCCGAATTTGAGCCGCCGCCGCCGACAAAATCGCTCGGCGCAGGTCTCTGACTATGGTCGCCATTATGAATTGTTTTTATCAATATTTTGACAACTATTTTGCGATGCCAGATGTTAAACTATATATGAAATAATGGAAGTGAAACATTATTTCTCCATACACTGTAAAAAGATTAATGCCCCGCACACTTGCAATATAATTGTTAAATTTTTCATTATGTGCAATGATATTGTTAACCCTAGAGAGATAACCTACGTCTGAGAGACGTATGCCTTTTTAATTTTTCGCTCTCCCTCTCTCGAATGTTTTTGCAACACGTTGCTGTTTTTATTTTTCTCAGTCGTCTGCAGTAGCTTGCCGATAGCGGTTATTTTGTTGTGGTGAGTTCTATACTCTTTGAGTTTTGACGATCGCATACGTCTCGGAGACGTATGGTTAGCTTTTGTGTGACTTTTACACTCAATTTGAATAAATTTGTTTTGATCGTGATTTCGTTTTTTCATTAGTTAAACCAAGAACAATGGCCCGAAATGGATGCTTAAATGACACAGAAATAAGTGCGTATTTGCAAGGTTTATCGGACGATTCGGAATCATCTGATAACAGTGAAACACAAAATGAATTATTTGAAGATGATGTTCACAGCGATGTCGAAGATGAGGAAATCGCCAGTGAAGATCCTGATATCAACACAGCTTTATTGCAGGACCAATTTACAGGATCTCCCAATTGTGATTCTTCTTCAGATAGCCGTATTCTTACGTTCTCTGAACCTACTATTAGAAGCAAAAGTAAGTATTGCTGGACAACGTCGAAAGGTAAAAACGGTGGCAGAGTTTCTTTATCCAACATTGTTCGAACGGCAAGAGGTCCTACTAGACAATGTAAATCATTTCTTGAGCACCTTTCCTGCTTCAATGCATTTTTTACCGACGAAATTATTCTGGAAATTGTAAAATGGACAAATGTGGAAATATCCCTGAAACGTAAAGATGGAATGACTACAGCAACTTATAGGGATACAAGTGAATACGAACTCCGCGCCCGGATTGGAATTCTCGCTTTGACAGCTGCGTTAAAAGATAACCATCTGTCAACTGATGAAATATTTGATAATACCTACAGTGGAACGCTTTATACTTCGGCTATGAGTCGCGATAGGTTTAAATTTTTGATTCGATGCCTGCGAATGGATGACAAAGCATTGCGACCTTCTCTTCAACCTAATGACCGGTTTTTGCCTGTCAGAAAAGTGTGGGATATGTTCATTGAACAATGCCAAACCAGTTACACACCGGGGTCGCATACCACAATTGACGAGCAGTTGCTGGGGTTTCGTGGCCGATGTCCATTTAAGATGTACATTCCCAATAAACCAAATAAATATGGGATCAAAATTGTAATGATTTGCGACAGTGCCACAAAATATATGTTCAATGCCATTCCATACCTAGGCAAATCGAGTAATACTACCAACGTCCCTTTGGGGGAATATTACGTGAAGGAATTATCCAAACCAATACATGGGACTTCTCGCAATATTACTTGTGACAACTGGTTTACGTCAGTTCCACTGGCAAAGAACTTGTTAAAAGAGCCGTACAAATTGACTTTGGTGGGAACTATAAGGTCCAATAAACGTGAAATTCCGGAATTAATGAAAAATTCACGATCGCAAGAGATTGGAACTACCAGATTTTGTTATGATGGACCTTTAACGCTTTAGTCCTATAAACCGAAGCCTTCTAAAATGGTGTTCATGCTCTCATCCTGCCTGCAATGAAAAAGGCACTATCGATGAAAGTAGTGGTAAGCCAGACATGATTTTGTATTATAACCAAACAAAAGGTGGAGTCGACACGCTCGACCAAATGTGTTCAATAATGTCGTGCTCAAGGAAAACTAACCGTTGGCCTATGGCAATATTTTACGGACTGCTCAACATAGCTTTTGTAAACTCATACGTTATTTATTGCCACAACCTGCAGTCTCGAAACCAAAAACCATCTAGTCGAAGAAACTATATGAAAACTTTATCTAGTTCGTTGACATCGCCATGGATGGAAAAGCGCTTGGAGGCTCCTAGTTTGAGTAACGCTTTGAAGCGAAATATAAAAAATGCATTGCCTCAACAGGTTGAAAGAGACAATAATGGAGGCAGAGAAGAACCTGAACCAAAGAAAAAAAGATACTGTTCCTATTGCCCCTCAAAAATAAGGCGTATGTCTAAAATGGTGTGTGTAAAATGTA
Source organism: Panzeria rudis (assembly GCA_956483635.1). Taxonomy (NCBI): domain Eukaryota; kingdom Metazoa; phylum Arthropoda; class Insecta; order Diptera; family Tachinidae; genus Panzeria; species Panzeria rudis. The sequence goes on along the minus strand of OY101449.1, from coordinate 90,426,825 downwards.
CTAAGCCTATATGCGGGGAACATAAAAATGAAGTGTGCAAAACTTGTGCCTGATTTGACCATACTTAATATTTTTTTTTATTTATCATAAATGTTATATCTGAATAAGCTTAAAAAGCGAAAGAAATGTGTTCATTTTAGTTTTTAAGAAAACAGCAGTTCCTTTTACAAAATACTTGGATTTTTTTGTTTATTTTATAAGAATACTGAAAATGTGATTTTTTGTTACATAAGAAAAAAAGTTTCTCCAAAAATGCATTTAAATAATAAGGAAATATATAAAGAATCCATATCAGTACAAAAACGTAAAAAATATTTCCAAAAATATTGTCACCATAAAGAAAACCTATGATACGTCTGACAGACGTATGGTTATCTTCCCCGTAACTTCCAATAGGGTTATCTCTTTAGGGTTAAAGGCCTTTTCACATTATAATACAAGCTCTGAGATTTTTATTAGATTCTGTAAGACAAAAATTAAATCGAAATCAGTCTGACTGTCAAAAAATCTTAAAAGACATTTTCTCATTACATTTTGTTTCTATACTATCACATTCCAAATAAAACGTAACATAAATAATTTGCAATAAAGCAAATTTTTCGTTCTTCTTTTTCTTTATTTATGCCGACAAACAAATACACAACTGTTTTTGTTATTCCTATGCTTGTTTGTGCAAAAGACAACCCTGATAAAATGAAAAATTTGAATGTTTAGAAATTTTTCTAAAAATGACGAATACCATAATACTGTAAAATTTCTTTACGTATTATTTGACAAACCATAACAATTTGTTTTCACACTGTTGGATTTTTACTTAAGATTTGAGTTTTTGACAAGTATTAATACTAAATCTAATAGTCTGAAGGCCGCTTAATGTGTACGTCATATTAGAAAGCCTATCAATATATTGGCCATAATCAAAAGGCTTGATTTTCATTGCACAATCAGGGATTGTGTAATGTATTGGTGACATTGTTGAGTGCTATCTTTTCTATTTTAATGTCAGAAAAATTCTGCATTATTTTGTTTGAAAGTATTATGCCATTTATTGCATAGTATACGTCAAAGCGGCAAATATATGTACGAAACATATTCAATGATATTGTATAATGAATGGGCCGCTTAAGCAACTATATATTTGCAATAAAATTGCTAAATTTTTCATATTGTAGAATAATACCTTCAATGTGTATTTTTGATTTTTTTTTTGCACAACCAAATAAACTGTGTAATCTGCTGTCAACATTGTTTAATATATTTTTCATTTTGCTCGTAGTTTATGTTTGCTATTTATTGTGAGAGAAGTTGCGCCATATATAATTTGAAAATATTGATTAATATACTGAAAAACGACAATAATATAAATAATAATATATTCAATAATGGAAAGTTTAAAATATGATTATCTTTCAATGGTTATCGCGATTTAAATTCTTAAACATAGTTGTTCTACTTGTTTTAAGCTATGTTTCTACTGGCCTGGTTTTGAGTAAAACATGTATTTTTATATTAGAAAATACGCCCATTTTATTAAAAACCACACATATTATTACAGCATTAACGAGTTTCCTAGCATTGATGTTTTTGCCCTTAAAGATTATGCCCAATATTCATAAAATTTAAAATAAGTTGTAAATGCGTTTTATTTAAAATTTGTCAACATTTTTTTTTTAAATTAAATTTCAACTACATTTAATTTTCTTATGAATATTGGGTTAAATTAAATTAAATTTTCATTATGCATTAATCTTTATCATATATTAATTAATCTTTATCATATTTTACAGTTCATGTTGAAAAAATATATTATTTTTTACAGTGCATGCTGTAATTGGTTGGAAAAGTGCGTATTAAGTACGTTTTATGCAACTTTTCAATTTTTCAGCACCTACTACTTTTTTACTATAATATACAACTGAGTCGGGCAGTATGTTGCCGGAGTATGATTTGTTCACATCGATTATATATACAAAATTTAAGTCGACACCAAGGCCAATTGCACAATAAAAATGATGGACATTTCATAATGCACATACTGACAGAAACACTTTATAGGTAGCAAGAGAATAAATTTTTTTGTAACGGAATTTTATTTTCTTGTCTATCAAAAAGGGAGACAATATACATAATAACCCTGCAAAGTAACTGGTATGTAGTTGGAACTATACTAGTTGCTTTTTGCTTCAGACTAGTTGCCTATCTATCCTTTTTTCATACATCGAACTATCGATTTTAACATTAGGTTGTCATAGGAGACCAACTAGTTCATTTGTATACAGTTATATCCCAGTCGGAATCCTATTTATTGTAAACTAGTGCGTTTACTAGTTTTTTTATTAAGAGTTTTGTAACCCTTAAAAAAACTTTGGCTCTACCGGGTAGGAACACACATTCCTCATACTTTAAGGCAAGTACTCTACCCACTGAGCCACATAGTACTTACATGATGAAATGGCAAACCAAACTAAATATTAATCACTTGACAGCTGACAAAATGGCCGCCAGTTAAAAAAGTGATACCAACTTAAAGTTCTATACCTCAATAAAAAACACCCAATATATGTATTTTTTAGAAATTCTACTTATTGCAACTCTTTTATTGTAATAAAATATTTTATATTTTTCATCCACTGCGACTTTTTATCTGAGATATTATGTCCAAATGAATGACCTCGTATAAAGAGAAAAATATTTTTATTTTTTATTTCCATATCATATATGTAAATATTTTTGTTGATGAAATTTTATTTTCATTTGTACAAAAAAATAAAGGCCCTTATTATGAGTTGCAGTAAATGTTTATAAATTTTCTGTATAAAATAAATTTTCATATGCAAAGTTTTTGACAGTTATTACCACTGCTACGCAGTGCTATGTAATTGTGAAAAACTTTTGTTTCGTTCCAATGTGTTTCATATGAAAATATATTGACATTATAATTCATTACTTCATTAAACGGGAATCAAAACTACTATGAAAAGGTGAATAAGCTTTTCATTTCACCGTTTCAGAGAACAAGAATCGGTCCGCAGTAATACCGAAAATGTGTGAATTGTGACACAATTCCCATCACTGACACATCCCTGCAAAACTTATTGGTCTACATGGTCTATTTTACCTGATATGAACTAGTTACAACATGATCCTATGTAATGCAGCTATGGACTACCTTAAAACAAATTTTCGTGCACGAAATGTAGTGTTGTCAAGAATGTTATTTCATAAAATATCATCAATTACCAGCAATATGGTAGCCCTGATGGCACAAAAGTTTATTTGTGGTTATAATGAATGTTTGTAATTAAAAGTTTATTTTTTTGGTAAAAGCGAAAAAATAAATAAAAGTGAGTTATGTTTATAAGAAATCAAAAATGCAGTGTATCTCCCATCATAAAAGGAGACTTATTAAAGCAGAGGGAAAATCATTTACGTAGACTACAAAGTGAAAATGAAAACTAGTTTTCTGTTTGTGAACCATGGAGTAGTGACATAGAGTAGTTTCAAAACTAGCCCCTATAGGTGGTCCATGGAGTAGTTACATGGTCTAGTTTTTGGGTTAGTCCGATGTAATGCAAAGCTGGACCACGTGGTCCAGTCCTAGGACATCACAATGTTAAATGGACCACGTCTAATGCATACGTTTGGGGTAGTTTGGGACTAGTCCTGGTCCATTATGGAGTAGTCCTTACACGCATTTATCGCGATTTTTGCAGGGATATTGCCTCATGTATACACTCCTGTTCAATTGATTAGACCCACATAATTTCTTAATTCACAAAAACTCTCGTATCTTTGTATCGAGTGTAATATTGTATTAAATACAATAGTGTAAACTTGTTGTTGATAATATTCATATAAAAATTAGTGTATTCTATACACTTTTATTTCATATGTTTTGAAAAAGTCATATTTATTAGATACTCAGAGAGGATTTGGATGTACTCTCTGAGAGTATTTGCACGTATCTTTTTCTTCCTTTGTCCACCAATACAATATTACAAGCCGATACAAATTACATTAGGTGTTCACAAACAAATAAACAAAAAGTGTATTTGATACAAGAACGGCGATACAAATAGTTGTGCATTAAGCAAATATTTGTTATTTAGCAGTCCACATACATATGTTTATATATTATGGGCAGAAGATAAATTTTACTACAAGCGGATAGCGTATTTAATTAAGCGCAAAGGCATATCAAAAATATTTTGAAAGTAAAATGGGCCAGCATCGTTTTTCAAAAAATTAAAAGTTTTATATTTTGTATAAGTCGGACGTTATTTTTATATTTTGTTCATTTGATTATACCTACCACTTTCATTTTCAAGCTTTTTTTCGCTGGTAGTAAAACTTTTTTTCCACCCATTATAAATTTAAAAATTTTTTCGACATATCTTTTGGTCCTGTATCACGGCTGGAAGCTAGAGAAATTATATGAACTTTATTTTAATTTCCTTCATTAATATAGACAAAAAATTTTAATATTTTTTTAAGGATACACGTAAAAAATATTTTTGTGCCGAATGAAAAAAGCTTAAGATCGAGGAGATCTGACAAAATATAAGAAAGTTATAAGCCATTAAGTGAAAAAATCTGATTTTACTTTTCATACAAAATTATTATCAATAAAAAAAGAAATTGTTAATACAAACTGTTTAAATCAATTTTGTATGAAAAATAACTAAAAAATAATATAGCTGTTTTCGCTTTCTTTTTTTATCAGAATTTAGCGATTGAATCCATCATGTAATCGTCACAAAGTAATCTTTGAAATACAGCCCGAAAAAAATATACTTAGTATATTTTTTCATCTTAATGGAGCAACTTAAAATGATAGTTTTGGGAGAAGGTCTAAAAATATACTTTTTTAAACTTTTAAGCCTTTAACTCTATACTTCTTTATACGATCGGTACAATCAGTGTATTAAATGAAAGAATAGAGAGAGATATCTATAAAACTGTGTCCAATTTATTTTATTCAGATGATCCGTTCTCGGAATTTTCACCAATAAACAAAAAACTATAAAAACAAGGAAACTATAAAAACAAGGAATATCGGGAAAACGCGCATTTAGAAAAATAAATGAATATCATTTTCGTGTTCAGCGACCTCAAATTATCTTAGAAAATGTTTTTTTTTTGAAGATATGATAATGACTTAGAAATTCGAAAATTTGCTTCATTATTTCATCTTAAGTTTGTCTGAAATCTGACCTTATATGTACAAAAAAGTGGATATTTTAAGTGTAATGAGTTATAAAAGCTACAAAGAATATATAATGTTGCATCGTATGATGTTTAACAAATTGATCGAATTGATCTCATATTCAAAATCGTGATGTTTCGGTAGAAGGCAAAAGTAGGTCCCAATAGTTTTTTCATTATTTTTCCCATGTATCTAAAAATACAATGTAACCTTTTTTGTGCTTGTACCAAACAAGACAAGCAAATTTGAGTGGTTGAGGAATGCAAACAAAGCAAATAAGATTTATTTGAATGATTTACTATAATACGAGAGTATTTTGTATTTTATTTATTGTATTTGTACGTTTATTAAAATTAATGTTATTGCTCTATAACTTGAAATTTATTTTATATTATTAACATATTGATAAAGGTTAAAAATAAAATTTGATAATAAAAATCAAGAAAATTTCTGCAGAAAAAAAATCAATAATACTTCACTGATATCATAACAATATAATTATTTAAACAATTCACTCCAATTGTTTCAAAATCACTTTAAAAATGAAAGTAAGCAAAAACCAGAACAAATTTAACGGTCAAACAAAACAATATTTATAGGTACATAGTTGGAAAAAAAATACTTTAAATATTTTCGATAACACTTACCGCCAGTTTTTGACTCAGTAATTAAATATTTATTTAGTTAATTTTCATATAAATTTAAATTGTAATTAAATACAACTTTAGTTTTTGTATTTAGCTGTTCTTATTTAATTGTGACAAAAATATGGTAGCACCATAAATACCACAAATTTCCCCTAAATTTTCCAAAAAATTAATTTTTCTTCATTCAGGAAATAAGAATAAAGGCCATGTCAGATAAAACTTTTGCTTCGCGTTGCGTTACAGATTCGCTTTGACATCTAAGATGAAATGTACATACTTATACGAAACATGCTACATAAAGCACTTTTAACGCAGCGTGAAGCGAAAAGTTGGGCAACTCTCATCTTTTTGCTTGCTTTGACAATCAGCTGGAATAATTTTCTTTTATTATATTGCCAAACGAAACATATTGCGCGTTTGAATCTGTTTTAATAAGAGGTAAATATGTATGTGGCATTTATTTATTTATAATAAATCGTAAAATAACATAATTGACTTTTATTTTTATAAAAAATATATATATAAATAGCAAAATTATCAACTACTTTTTTGGTAAACGATCAATGCGCGAGTGTTGTCAAAGTTTTCATTGTGTCATACACCTTTTGCTTTACACTTTTCTATCAAAGTTAGAAACGTCACGCAAAGCGACAAAGTTGTATCTGACACGGCCTTAATGAAGAGTTTCTGGAATGTTTTAAAATAATAAAAACAGCTTACAAAATCACAAATATAGACAAAGAAAGCCCAAATTTCTCGACAACAAAAGTTGAATTGTTAGCGGCCACAATTTTTTGTTTCCACAAGAACAAGAAGCAGTCTAAATCATATGGTAATTTATAAAACTTAATTATTATTTAATTACACAAGGTTGGGAAATTAATTATTATTTAAATATGCAGTCTAAAAGACAATTTCGTAATTAATTATAACTTAAAAATAATTACAACTTAATTATCAAGTCAAAAACCGGAGGTTAGAGTATACCAGCAAAATCTTGTTTGCTTTATTTTCTTAATATTTTACAAGTGCGAGTAAATATAAATTCTTGGGACGTATAAAGAGAGCAAAGTTTTGTATTTGAGTTTTCTTTCTTTGCATTTGCTTGCTTTGTCCATCATCTGCACTTGAATTACGCTGAGAATATTTAAAAAAGCAAATGTATTTGAAATACACTTGATGCTCTCCCCTAATACATACATACATACATATATCAAAACGGTTGGTTTCACAATTAAGATATGTGAACAACCCTTTCTCTGGGAAGACCAAGACCGCAAGACTTAGAGCTACAAGCTCTTTCGGAGGCAAATTTAGAGCAATGGACCCGTAGAAAACATATATCAATATATGTATATGTCCTGCTAAGTATCAAAAACTATGTGGGTCTAATCAATTGAACGCGAGTGTACATACACATCTACACACATGCATACATACATATTAAATTTTTATCTAATGAGCAGCGTTGTCGCTTTTGGTTATTTGTAATCAAAATTGGTTACTTTTTTCTTCAATGTGTACATGTGTACTTTTTTCTCATTTTCGTTACTTTTTGGCAAAAAAGAAATATTTCAAAGGCTTTTTTCAGAGACCTAACCATTATAAGAAATATGTAAAAAAGTTGACACATAACTGTTAAAATATTGGAAATATTGTTTTTCGTCTTTTTTTTTAACATAAACATATATATTTTAGTTGCTTATGACTTTTATTTTCAATTAATATTTTTACGTTGCTGGATAATAGTTAGTTACTATTGAAAACTAATTTTTATTTTCAACATTCAACAGATATTTATATCAAATTTTAGCGAATTTTAATCAATTTTATATTAAATACTTATGTATGTATATTAAATAAAATAAAAAGATACATAAATGTTGAAAATAAATTTCATGAGCAACGTAAAAAATTGTTTTCCAACAATGAATATTACTATTCAACGTAAAAAAATAAACGTTAAAAATAAAAGTTATGAGCAACAGAAAAAGTCTGTATTGTTACAGTGGTCTGAAGTTAGTTTGGAGGCCAGTTTTCTCTAGCTTCTTGCGCTGCTTTCACCATATGCTGTTTGAGGCCTACATATGCTTTTAACTTTTGTATATGCAATAACACAAAACTCTAGGGACAATAAAATAAATTTCATGTATCTTCGCTAAGTTTAAATCTTTCCAAAACTTTGTGATGTTCAGCCCATTTCGATTTAAAGCTTGCGAACAAATTTTTATTTTTTTTTAAGAGAAGTAACACAATCAGGCAATTAATGCCTACCAGTTAATTAATTAATGTGCTACCTTCTTTGGGAAAGGGATAGTGTAGAGAGAACAGGTGGTGAAGTGGGAGAGAGATAGAAAGCTTAATTTATTTACAACCCTGCTATTGCGCGTTTTTTTTGTAGAGCAGTGTTGCAAGCCCCTCTGGTGTAGCATGATTATTTATTTATTTATTATTACAAGTGTAATCATGCTACACCTCCACCTTTCATAAGAATGTTCATATAACATTTGTTTTATGGACATTCTTTCTTTTTTTTCAATTTTTATTATGTAAATGTATAAGTATAGTTTAATTTAAATTATATCTACCTTCCCCGGGGTAATTATATTGTTGTTTATTTAGTGACGATATAACTTAAGTCTATTTTTATGAACTATTTGTTCTTTGTTTGTTTTCTTATCAACTACGGTTACATTATTTGTTAAATCTATATTTTTTATTTTATATATGCATGCATTTTAAGAAGAATCAAAAAAAAAAATAAACAATTTTATATAGTACAAACATATATATATATTTTTCCAAAATGAATATTTTCAAAGCAAAAGAAACCCCGATTGATTTAGAGTGGTTAAGTAAGCATTGGGAGTTGATAGGAATGGAAGGAAAACCAACAATAATTGACATTGTAGAAAAACCAAGAATAGAAGAAGAAACAATTAAAGGATTAAGATGGGTAGAACGTATAGAAAAAGAGAAAAAGGAATAAAACTTTCATAATACAAAATTTTTTTTTTTTACATAATGTGCAAATCACAAACAAAATTAGAAAGGCCAACCGCCAATGTAATAAATGAGCTGGAAATAGTTCAAGACAAATTCAATTTACATACAATTGAAGTTTGTATCATAATAATAGCAATCTTGATAGGATTAAATTTTATATTGCGACTTTATTTAATGCATAGTAGAAAATTAAAGAAAAAATATGTCAGTAGAGCAAATGACTTAGACAAGATATGAATTGGGAAGATATCATCAATAAAATTAAAATAATAAAAGAAGATTTTGACCGTTCATATAAGTGTCTGAACATAGATAGACCAACCAAAGCCGAAACGATTAAACATCATTTTCAGAATCTCCTCACACGACTTGAAGAAATAAGAGTTTTACTCAATGTACATTATAACAGACTTACTGTAAGTCATCAAACAGCAGCAGACGCACTTTTCCTCGATCTAAAAAATCGAATTCTAAAAATAGCTTCGAAAAAAGCAATAACAATAGAAATACCAAATATAGATGTTACAATGAGCCAAACAGTGGTAGAATTTTTAAGCACAGCCTCAAAGCTGATTACAGACTTTGATGGTAGATCTGAAAACTTACGATCTTTTATTGACTCTTTATCTTTGGTGGACACAATTAAAGGTTCTCACGAATCTATAGCAGTAAACCTAATAAAAACAAAACTAAAAGGTAACGCTAGAAACTTAATAAGTAATGAGTCAACTATTACACAAATTATTAATAAACTAAATAATTCCGTTAAGGGTGAATCAGTCGAAGTATTGACTGCAAAAATAATGAATACTAAACAAAATAATAAAACAGCTAACAATTATTGAAGTGAAATAGAAAATTTAACTAAATCTTTAGAAAACGCATACATTTCGGACGGACTAACATGCGAGCTAGCAAACAAATATTCTACACAAGTTGCTGTAAAAGCACTAACTAAGAACTGCACCATTGATAAAGTAAAACTTATCATGGAAGCAGGACAATTCAACAGCATGAATGAAGCGGTTAGTAAATTTGTCAATAGTTGCACCGATGCCACTGGACAACAAAATGCCATATTGTATTATGGACAAAGATACAAACCTAACAACAGTTACCGTGGAAATAATACACGATTGCGTGGAAGAAATAATTTCTCACGCAACAATAACAACAACCATAATAATAATAACTATAATAATAGTAACATGTATAACAGAAACCGGCAAAGATTTAATAATAACCGTAGCAACAATAACTACGTAAGAGCAACAGAATCAAATGAACATGGTTCGGAAAACTCCGAACTTCCCCTAAGGTCAATTCGATAAATAGAAAAGTGTATAATTTAAACCTCGACTTATGTTTTTGCATCCAAACACGAATAAATAAGACAAACACACCAATAACTTTACTAGTAGACACCGGAGCAGATATTTCAATAATAAAAATAGCATGTTTTAATGTAAATCAAATAAATACTAACAAAACAACAACTCTAAGCGGAATAGGACAAGGTGAAATACAATCAATTGGAAGTATATTTTTCGATTTAAGACATGAAAAATTTTTAATACCACATAAATTCCAAGTAGTACAAAATGATTTCCCAATACCGTGTGATGGAATCATCGGCATGGATTTTATTAAAAAGTATAACTGTAGATTAGATTTCAATAATGATTACGATTACCTTGTTCTACGTCCATCCTACTTAACACATCCAATAGAAATACCACTTACTAATAATGGTGATGACATAATTCTCCCTCCAAGATCAGAAGTCATACGCCAAGTGAAATTATCATCCACAAATAAAGAACTATTAATTCCTAACCAAGAAATAGAACCAGGTATTTTTATTGCAAATACATTAGTAACAGCAAGTAAAGCTTTCATTCGCATTCTTAATACTAACAACAATATTACTAGAATTAATCAAAACAAGATTAAAACCGAAAACATTTCAGACTACAATGTATTAAAGCAGAATTCTAACAAAAATAAAACAAGAAATACAGAAGTATTGCAAATTTTAAAAAAAAATTTTCCTGAACAATTCAAAGACACACTAACAAAACTATGCAATTCATATTGTGATATTTTCGGTTTGGAATCAGAAACAATAACAACTAATAATTTTTACGAACAAAAACTGAGAGTAAAAGATACACAACCGGTATACATTAAAAACTATCGAATACCACATGCACATAAAGAGGAAATTGACAAACAAGTAAAGAAATTAATAGATGACAAAATAGTTGAATACAACAGTCCAATTCTTTTAGTACCAAAGAAATCACTTCCAGGTTCAGAAAATAAAAGATGGAGACTAGTAATAGATTATAGACAAATAAATAAAAAATTAATTGCAGATAAATTTCCTTTACCAAGAATAGATGACATTTTGGATCAACTAGGAAGAGCAAAATATTTCTCTTGTCTGGATCTAATGTCAGGTTTTCACCAAATTGGTTTAGATAAAAATTCAAGAGACTTAACGTCATTTTCGACAAACAATGGATCTTACCGATTTACAAGATTACCATATGGCTTAAAAATAGCTCCAAACTCTTTTCAAAGAATGATGACACTTGCTTTTAGTGGATTAAATCCGGATCAAGCTTTCCTTTACATGGATGACTTAGTTGTCCTAGGATGCTCCGAGAAGCATATGCTATCTAATTTAAAAAACGTTTTTGACTTATGCCGCGAACACAATCTAAAATTACATCCAGAAAAATGTTCATTCTTTATGAAAGAAGTAACCTATCTTGGTCATAAATGCACTGACAAAGGAATATTACCGGATGATAATAAATATTCAATAATTGAAAATTATCCGACGCCAAAAGACGCTGATAGTGCAAGAAGATTTGTCGCTTTTTGTAACATTTATAAATAAAAGGCGTTTTAATTATTTTTATTATTAACGTTTTACTTTTATTTTATCGAACTGAGCAACTATATGCGTCGCTCCAGTTCTTGTTAATTAATGTCTTTATTGGGTAGAAATCTCCTTCTTTTATACCAATTTTGAGAAGAAAGATTAACCCCCTAATTCTATAGTAATTACATTTGGTTTCTTATAACTACTTAAAATTAGTTCAGCGGGAAAACAAAATAAATGTGTTTCCCATCGATGAAATGTGAGGCGGCATAGAGCACACACAAACATGAAGTGTATTTCAAGTGCAGCGGCAGAGTTAGGCAAATTGTGTGTGCAATGTCACAACACTGACCGCTTAGCATTTTCACACTCAACAGTATATTTAAAGTGCAGCGGCACGTGGTGTCAAATTGTGTCTGTTGCCCATGTGAATTTTTAGTGACACTTGATATTTATTTATTTATTATATGCATGCATTTTAAGGAATGAAATCATGTCGTATGACAAAGAGTGTAATCATGCTACACTGGTGTCAAGTAGAGGCATTGAGTTGTTTTAAGCTGTGTAGCCATTTTATTAGTTCTTTTACTTCGCCGACGGTTCTACAATACCGACGAGGGAGGGTGCAGTGAAGTGCATTAGGATATGTTAGCATTAATCGCTGCCGGTACTGCCAAAGTGTTCAGTGCTATGCCTTCATCACTTTAACAGTCCAACAACAACCAACACAATAACACACCAATGCACATGAGAAAAATGCATGATGTTGTTGGTTTAGTATGACATGAAGCCTGAGCTTCCCACAAATAGCTACATACGTAACATTCCTTCCACAAATGCAAGCAACGTAAGTTATATGCCACAGAAGACAAACAACTTTTTCGCAACTTCACAAAAAAATATAAACTAGGCTTACTTACAAAACGGCAATTGCTTGGTATTCGAACAAGGTATAGTGTTTCATATCGCCGCAGTACAAAACATTGATAATGCAAATCTTTACAAAACGTCGTCGACAATCATCAGGAACGCCGCAAAAGAGCAACCTGGGCATCGGTTTTCGATGCAATGTTTAGCAACTTCGCATATGTACATTATCAAAATACCGCATCAGAGCTGTATACAAACTTTGTATTGATACGTTATGGAAGTCTACCGTAATGCATGAAATGTGACACAATACAAATATTTATTAAAATGTTTGTACCACAATCTTCTATGTTGTAATCCATTTGGTTAAAATTTTAGTTATAACAAATTTTTTTTTCAATATTATTTTTTTCTGTTCAAAAAGTCAGACAGAAAGAGTTTGTCTATACGATATTTGAGTATAGCAATGTGATGGTCTTTCATTTTTTACTTTTTTCAAAAAGTCAAAATATAACAGTTATTTTTTGACTGACATTTTTCCCTCAAAAACAAAAGCTATAATATGAGTATATTTTTTTGGTCAAAAATAAAAGTTAAATTTTACCTATATTATTTTGGTTAAAAATAAAAGTTAAAATTTCAACCGATTTACAAGTCGCAACATCAGCATTCTTTGTTTATTTTAACCACTTGTCACGCTTGATATTAGTGAGCAGCAGCATCAACTATTGACCCAATTTATTTACCGAAATTGAATATTAGAGTTATTGCTACTTCCTATATTCACCTACAAGATAATTCGATGTTGGTTAGTAGGAAATTCCCCATGTCTGATTATTCGCTCCAAATATTACTTGCTCTTTTCAAATTTTAACTTTTATTTTTGACCAAAAATAAATCAGTCATATTTTTACTTTTATTCTTAACCGAAAACATATCGGCCAAATGTTAACTTTTTTCTCGACTATAAAAATATCGGTCAAAATTAAAATTTTATTTTTGACGAAAATAATATCAGTCAAATTTTAACTTTTTTTGATCGATAATAGTAAAAAAATAACTATTATTTTGTGACCGATAACAAATTGGCCAAACAATAACTATTATTAATATGATTATTTCGAATGTATTTGCTTTGTGAATCCAAATTGATTATTAGGCTAAGGTTCGTAACGTTATATTCAGAAAGAATTAGGCATGATTAATATTCCAAGGAACAAGGGAAAAATTAACATCAACTTAATTTTTCAACGTACATAGCAGAACAGAGTAGCGCCACTTTCGGAAGCCCCTACACTTCCATCGTCAGTGCTCACGTGTATTTGCTTATCACCACTTGTGAGGTGGCTCTGTTGAATGTGATTTTAATTCTTATATATACAACTTTTTCGTGAAAATTGAATACGAGAATTGAATCACTCTCAAGCTGATATTAAAGTGCACTTTCCCAGCGTTGCCATCGGTTTATTTTTCTTCATTCCTATTTTTCTGATTTTTGTTCTACTCAAGACAAACTTTTTTGGTTTGATTTTATACTTAAGTATATGTGAACATGTAAACATGTAAACATGTGAAAAGCTCAAGTCAGTAGCTAATTGTTTATTAATATGATTATTTCGAACGTATTTGCTTTGTTGATGTAAATTTTCCCCAGCTTGAAAACTTCATTTAAAAAAATGCAAACATTCACAGCTGTTTATATGTAAACTGAATTGCCACTTGGCATAAATTTTTGGCATTTATGCCGTTGAACTGTTAGGAATTGAACCGTCAGACTTTTTTAAAGCAAAATTTGAGAAGGGAAAAAGTTCCAAGTGAGATTTCATTGTCTATAATGGTGAATATTTCAGAGCGGGCAAATTGCTCATCGATTTTTAAAAAATTATAGGAGCAAGCTGCGAGCAAACCCTTCCAAAGGAAAGAATTTTCAAAATCGGTTCACAAATGACACCGTTATGCGTGTAAAGATAAAAAAATTACACACGAATTGATAGGTACCTCCTCATTTTTTGGAGTCAACGAAGAAAGTTAGTAAACAACACAACAAATAACTTATTTATGTTCGATTGAAATCTATTAATTTTCCTTGCAACCTTCATTAAAAAAATTTTTTTTTGTTACAAAAATATTTTGGTCGTGGCAACACTGATGGTAATAATGAAGAAAAACAACATAAATAAAAAAGTTCTTGCCTTTATTTGTTTCTTCTTTCACGAATACGCACATAGTCACACTTACAGACCAACCTAAATTACGACGCAAAGCGCAACGTAATTTAACGCTTAGCTTTTACGCTGACATGGGTAACCTAAATTAGAGCGTTAACGTTGTGCCAGAAACAGTAATGTTTACTCACTTTGATTAATAAAAAACTCTAAATAGAAATAAGAAATAGAGATGAAGACGCTTAATTGACCTGAAAGTAGCTACATTTACATTACTGTAAGTATATGTGTGAGCATTAACAATATAAACAACACTAATTTTGCAGCCAACTTCACTTCTTTACGCGCTGTCAAAATTGGATTTTCCAATTGCAAAGCGTTGACGCCGCGTTATTTCGGTTAGTTTCATACATTTTGTATGGGCATGAGAAATTTTGACAGCCAGACAACGCTTTGCGTCGTAATTTAGGTTGGTCTCTTAATAATATTTGATTTCAGCTGAGACAATTGTCAGTTGAAATTTGCTTCGACACAATTGAAATTTGCTTCGACACAAATGAAAGTTACTTCGAAACAACAATAAACATTGCCGTTGGTCGGCATTGTTGTGTTTTGATAAAAGGGAATAACCAAGGCGAATTGATACCAAGTGGCCCTATTAGTAAAAATGGGCATCAGCTGAATTTACCAAAGTGTCAAACTATATGTAAAAAAACTAAACAACAACTTTTTATGTATGCATTTAACATGTCAGATTGGTAAAGTCCAGTTGTTGTTGCACTAATAAGGCCACTTGGTATTAATACGCTTTGGGAATAACAATTTTAAAATCAAAAGCATTAAAAGAAGAGAACAATTCAATAATGTGCATTATAAACACTTCACAAACTGATACTTGCTGCTCATGTTTAGTCTACACTTAACATTAACTTGAAGTTAATGTGTTAAGTTAGTTGTAACTGCAAATAAACTCCATAAATGAAACTCCATAAATTCAAGTTACATGCAACGCTTTTTGTGCGCCAATGTTTATGTTTTGATCAGCTGTAGTGTAAAATTTTTAACAAATAAAAATAATTTTTACAAAAATGTTAATTGAAATGTTAAATCAATTTGTGGAATTTATTGAGTTTATAAATATAATATTTTGTGCAACAAGGGCATACTCAAAGCTCCAAAATAAAACGTAACGGTTTTTGGTGCGTCCCTTGTATTTGGAACGGGAAGTGAGTGGTTTTTTGAACTCAGCGAGATTGTCGGCTCTTCTTGACTTTAATGTAAATTTAATTGTGTCAGTACAATATTGAATAAAGTATAAAGATAAATTGATAAAATTAATAAACATAACAGAGATGAAACTTATTACATAAAATCAGGGACCGAAAATAATGATTATTGCAGAAAATTTTAACCAAAAAAATCAGTATGATCCAATAATATGAGAAACATGTTGTTGTACAATAAAATTATTATTTTTCGATATTCTCCTTAGATATGCAATAAACTTTTATTTTCAATTTTTATTAAAAAAA
Organism: Panzeria rudis; assembly: GCA_956483635.1. Taxonomy (NCBI): domain Eukaryota; kingdom Metazoa; phylum Arthropoda; class Insecta; order Diptera; family Tachinidae; genus Panzeria; species Panzeria rudis. The sequence goes on along the minus strand of OY101449.1, from coordinate 90,410,506 downwards.
TCAATTAATAACAATTATTTTTGAGTTTTATTTTTTGGTCGTAAAATAATTCTTATTTCTGAGTTTTATTTTTTTGCTCAAAAATAACGATTATTTTTAATTTTTATTTTTTTGCTCGAAAGCTAACGATTATTTTTGATTTTTATTTTTCACTTAGAAAATAGGTTTTATTTTTTTGCTTGCAATATAACGATTATTTTCTGATTTTTATATTTTGCTTGAAATATAATAATCCATATCTATACTAATATTATAAAGAGGAAAAGTTTGTATGTTTGTAAGAGGTAATCTCCGGAACCCCCGGTCCGATTTCAAAATTTTTTTCAACAAAATGTAGAATGGAACCTCTTGATGGACATAGGGTATATAGAGTTTTGGTAAAGTGCTTAGGATAGGGTCGAGGGACGGTAAATCCCCCATACCCAGAAAATATTTATTATCGTTTTAGCAGAGACCTACTAAAGCAAGTGTTTTAGGGTTTAGTACTCAAAAGAAAACAAAACCCTATTAAAGTGAGTACTCTGTTTGCCCGCCAGTCCATCGGTCTGGCCTCCATGCAGTCTGTACGCACGTCCATCCCCGTCGGAATGCGAAAGTAACTTTGTTCGTTTGCTACGCTTTATCGACTAAACGGATGAACCGATTTTGATAAAATTTGAAACGTAGATAGATCTGCGTAAAAAAGAACAAAACATTTTTATATTTTTTCAAAACTAGGATCAAGAGCGGGACAGAGGCGCAATTTCTGTCTCTCCGAAACTATTTAACCGATTTTGATGAAATTTGAAACGTAGATAGATCTGTGTAAAAAAGAACAAAACATTTTTATATTTTTTCAAAACTAGGATCAAGAGCAGGACAGAGGGGCAATTTCTATCTCTCCGAAACTATTTAACCGATTTTGATGAAATTTGAAACGTATATAGATCTGCATAAAAAAGAACAAAACATTTTTATATCTTTTCAAAACTAGGATCAAGAGCGGGATAGAGGGGCAATTTCTATCTCTCCGAAACTATTTAACCGATTTTGATGAAATTTGAAACGTAGATAGATCTGTGTAAAAAAGAACAAAACATTTTTATATTTTTTCAAAACTAGGATCAAGAGCGGGACAGAGGGGCAATTTCCGAAACTATTTAACCGATTTTGATGAAATTTGAAAATATCGTTAAAACAAAAAAAAAGAACTTAAGCCAACTAAACTCGCAAAAAGATCGCCAAAAACAAAAATTGCCAAAAACGAAAAAACCGCCCAAAACGAAAAAAATCGCCACAACTGTAAAAGCGCAATACCTATTAATTAATATCTATTTTGAAATGTTCTCGCTACTTTAATAGGACAAAATTATAAGCAAATTTTTCAGAATTATTTATTTTAATTAAGTTTGACAAATAAAGTTTTGGCTAAAGAATCTGAAGACATATTGTATCTTAAATCACTTAAAACTAATTTCAAAGCTGAAAAAGCTCTTTCTACGCTTACTTGCGTAGCGGGCACACTGTGTAAAACTTTTGCCATCTTATATAGATGAGGATATATGTATCTTTTATCCTCCCAATATGTCATAACATTTGCATTTACATCAATTGGTTTCGGTACGTAGTTATCAATTACACTTATAACTCTCTGTATAATAGCATCGTTATCATCATCTGATTCGTCTTCATGTGCAGTTACTTGTATAGAATCTAAGTAGCTATTAAGTAAGGAACATGTATTTTGGCTTCTGTCATCCTCAATTGAAGACAAGGTGGCTGATGGATCATGAAGTAATGATGAGGATGTGGATGGCTCATCATTTGCTGCTGCTGTTATGGTATTATTCTATAAGGAAAAATGATAAGAAACAATTTTGTAATATAACACGTATTATTTACCGGTTTACTCAAATCAAGAATTTTGTGGAAGAGTTGCTTTAAGTGTGTCTTTGCGCACATTATTTTTATTGGGCTCTGAAGAAGAACTCGATGTATACGTGGATCTAAATATACAGCAGCAATGACTGTTGGATTATCTAAAATCATTTCTCCTCTTTTCTCCAAGCATGTGACTAACATTTTACTGCTTAAAGTGTTCATGGCTGTTACAGTGAGTTTCAACTCGAGCCACAGTTTATAAAAATCTCCTAAATATAGCTGCTCCACGAATACATCGAGTTCTTCTTCAGAGCCCAATAAAAATAATGTGCGCAAAGACACACTTAAAGCAACTCTTCCACAAAATTCTTGATTTGAGTAAACCGGTAAATACTACGTGTTATATTACAAAATTGTTTCTTATCATTTTTCCTTATAGAATAATACCATAACAGCAGCAGCAAATGATGAGCCATCCACATCCTCATCATTACTTCATGATCCATCAGCCACCTTGTCTTCAATTGAGGATGACAGAAGCCAAAATACATGTTCCTTACTTAATAGCTACTTAGATTCTATACAAGTAACTGCACATGAAGACGAATCAGATGATGATAACGATGCTATTATACAGAGAGTTATAAGTGAAATTGGTATTAATTAATAGGTATTGCGCTTTTACAGTTGTGGCGATTTTTTTCGTTTTGGGCGGTTTTTTCGTTTTTGGCAATTTTTGTTTTTGGCGATCTTTTTGCGAGTTTAGTTGGCTTAAGTTCTTTTTTTTTGTTTTAACGATATTTTCAAATTTCATCAAAATCGGTTAAATAGTTTCGGAAATTGCCCCTCTGTCCCGCTCTTGATCCTAGTTTTGAAAAAATATAAAAATGTTTTATTCTTTTTTACACGGATCTATCTACGTTTCAAATTTCATCAAAATCGGTTAAATAGTTTCGGAGAGATAGAAATTGCCCCTCTATCCCGCTCTTGATCCTAGGTTTGAAAAAATATAAAAATGTTTTGTTCTTTTTTATGCAGATCTATATACGTTTAAAATTTCATCAAAATCGGTTAAATAGTTTCGGAGAGATAGAAATTGCCCCTCTGTCCCGCTCTTGATCCTATTTTTGAAAAAATATAAAAATGTTTTGTTCTTTTTTACACAGATCTATCTACGTTTCAAATTTCATCAAAATCGGTTAAATAGTTTCGGAAATTGCGCCTCTGTCCCGCTCTTGATCCTAGTTTTGAAAAAATATAAAAATGTTTTGTTCTTTTTTACGCAGATCTATCTACGTTTCAAATTTCATCAAAATCGGTTCATCCGTTTAGTCGATAAAGCGTAGCAAACGAACAAAGTTACTTTCGCATTCCGACTGCATGGAGGCCAGACCGATGGACCGGCGGGCAAACAGAGTACTCACTTTAATAGGGTTTTTTCTTTTGAGTACTAAACCCTAAAACACTTGCTTTAGTAGGTCTCTGCTAAAACGATAATAAATATTTTCTGGGTATGGGGGATTTACCGTCCCTCGACCCTATCCTAAGCACTTTACCAAAACTCTATATACCCTATGTCCATCAAGAGGTTCCATTTTACATTTTGTTGAAAAAAATTTTGAAATCGGACCGGGGGTTCCGGAGATTACCTCTTACAAACTTTTCCTCTTTATAATATTAGTATAGATATGGATTATTATATTTCAAGCAAAACATAAAAATCAGAAAATAATAGTTATATTGCAAGCAAAAAAATAAAACTTAAAAATAAAACTTATATTCTAAGTGAAAAATAAAAATCAAAAATAATCGTTAGCTTTCGAGCAAAAAAATAAAAATTAAAAATAATCGTTATTTTTGAGCAAAAAAAAAAAATAAAACTCAGAAATAAGAATTATTTTACGACCAAAAAATAAAACTCAAAAATAATTGTTATTCGTCGAGTAAAAAATTGGAAAATAACAATTAAATCGCAATTTTTATGATATTGCTCATAATCGTTACGGTCCCTGCATAAAATTAATCGATAAATAAAATTTTGTTGATGAAAGAATTGTGTTAACATATTAATTTTATTCTTGAAAACATTAGTAAACTATTGCGATAGGGGTTTTTTTATTAAAGACTTCTTTTTTGAAAAAAAAAAATTAAAAATAAACCACCATACAAACATATTTACCGATAACATTGAAAATATAATTTGTCATTTGGAACGATTTTCCGTCATCCCACGTCAAATTTGGTTTGTAAACAGACCCGTTTCGGCTATATGCCATCTTCAGTGTTCTATTGAATACTAAATCGTTTTTCTGTTGTACGTTGTTTCTTTTATAATTCGTTTGTATACCTAACTTCCTTCCTTGATCCCTTTTGTATTCTGCTCCCTATTTCTCTCTCTCCCGCTCTTTCTCTCCCTCTCTCTCTCTCTCGCCTTTATATGCTTTTGTGTGTCTCTACCTGCTACCTGTTTCTCTTACTATTTGTTTGTGTTTAATATTTGGTTTATAATCTGCTCTATTAGTTATCTACTACGTTGCCTGGACTATTGTTTTCTTTTGTGTAAAAATATTTTAACGGTTCAAATATTACGTCTGAAGCAGTGTTTATTTGTTCATTTATTATTCTTCCGTCAAATATTTGTCATATATTTGTCATGGCTATCAAAAACAGCTGTCATTTCATGGCGCATGCGACGCATACAAAAGTAGAAAGTAAACCTACTTTTCGCGTCCAGCGTTTTACGCTTTGTGCTATGTAACTCGTCACATACATTTACATTGATTCTACTTTTTTGACAGCCGCTTATAACGCGTTACCGTGTGTAACGCGTGTTATGGACTTTCAGCTTAACGTTGGCATACCGCTTTTGTTTCTTGCACAGTCTAACCAGACACGTCAACTTTGACAGTTGAAAATT